>QANW01008357.1:1198964-1317945 GCA_003254865.1 Dryas drummondii | reverse complement strand
TCAAAAGCGCCCCCATTTTTTTTTAAAAAAAAAAAAAAAAAAAAAAAACAGTCTCGCATCTATACTTTTTTTTTTTTGGCCAGTGTTGCATCTATACTTTATGTACTGTAGCTCTGGTAATTAAATAGTATGTTGTTTGAAGTTCGATATTGGATTTTTCCTATAAATGTTGAAAGGTAATATTGATTTGTAGCAACATATGACATCAACGTCTTTTTTTCTCCCATGCACAGGTTCGGTTACCCTCATTGGGTGGAAAGGTTGCCTTGGTTCCTTGGGCTGATATGCTGAATCATAGTTGTGAGGTTTGCAGAAGTGTCTCTTTTAGTACACACAATTGGAGGTAACCTGCAAAATTTTACTCACTATGTGCATCTTAATTTGACTGGTGCAGGTGGAGACATTTTTGGATTATGATAAATCATCACAGGGAGTTGTATTTACAACTGATGGCCCATATCAGCCAGGTGAGCAGGTAAACAATGAATGTTTTCACTATTGTTGATCCAAATCAAGTATGGGAGTTGCAAAGGCAAATACCCAAAAAAGCATAATTGAACTTTAGGGATTATGTGCTACATTAATCAAGAACTCTAGTGATTTCTTTTCATCACTTTATGCAGGTTTTTATATCCTATGGCAAGAAATCTAATGGAGAGCTATTGCTATCCTATGGGTTTGTCCCAAGGGAGGGCACAAACCCTTGTGATTCTGTTGAGTTGTCATTGTCACTTGTGAAATCGGACAAATGTTATAAGGAGAAGTTGGAAGCCTTGAGAAAGCATGGACTATCAGCGTGAGTGCCTAATAGCTCAGGAAAATCATACTCAGTCTTAGCCCCTCCTTTACGTTGTACGTCAATTTTAATTTTGGGTACCAAACTTTGTTTCTTTCAAGCAGATCTCAATGTTTTCCAATGCAAGTCACTGGTTGGCCATTGGAGCTAATGGCATATGCTTATTTAGCCGTCAGCCCTCCAAGTATGAACAGTCAATTTGAAGAGGTCTGATATTTTAACCTCCTAATTATTAATCAGTGTTTCAATATTGAAGAACATATCTGAAAGTTCTTTATTTTAGATGGCTGCTGCAGCATCAAACATATCTATGACCAAGAAGGATTTAAGATACCCTGAAATAGAGGAACAAGCGATGCAATTCGTATTGGATAGTTGTGAAGCTAGCATATCAAAGTACAACAAGTTCTTACAGGTGAGGAAATAATTTGTATGAAAATTTCTACATTTGTCATAAACAATATAAATGCTGTGTATTCTAAATAGGATGGAGCTAAGTAAGTTTAAATTCATGGTCAATTTTGTTGACAGACAAGTGGATCAATGGATTTAGATGTGACATCTCCAAAGCAACTAAACCGAAGACTGTTTCTGAAACAGCTAGCAGTAGACTTGTCTACTAGTGAGCGGAGAATCCTATTTCGTACTCAATATGTAAGAAATCTACCCCTTCTGGTTCTACAGATCGATTATTCTTAAAAGAGTTTACGTGAAGCAGGTTGTGTTTGCTACATGTTTGGGTCCTGAGGCTTCATCCATAGTGTGCTTTTAGACTTATTTTTAACATAGCTTAGTTCTTGTGAATGCTTCTTTTGTTATATGTGAAACTTTGTGTTGCATATGTATCTGCTTTTACCAAAAACGTTGGGGCCTAATAAGTACCCGAATTGATCTTATTTTTGGTGGTGTGGGGTGTTTTGGTTGGTAATCAGAAATTTGTAGAGGAGTTGATTTCATGAAATAAGGAAACTAACAATAGAAGCTCCCTGTTGTTAATATGTATTTGGTGAGTGTTGTGCAATGCAGTTATGCTTTTTAATATATCTACCTTATTTTATTTTGCTGATATGCCTGGTTTCAGATACTGAGAAGGAGATTGAGGGATATAAGAAGCGGTGAACTGAGAGCTCTAACAATCTTCAATGGGTTCAGGAAGTTTTTTAAGTGAGAAGAGCTTCAAGGGTGATGTGCTCTTGGGTTTGCAGCTATAAGCCATTTTATGATGAGCTTTAGCTCAATTTAGATCCAGTGGGCTTCTTATGTGACTTGAGGCAAACAAATTATGAGTTTAGCAGTACAGCCATCATTTGGATGCAATTCATGTCGAAAGGATGTAATGCTATGAACTTGTAGTACCAAAGGGGGAAGAGAAAAGCTATAACCCTGTGTTTTCTAGTTATTTGATTATACTATAGAAGTGTCATGAAGTCTCTCTTCCAACCTTCACAATTCACAGGAACTGAAATGCTCATTTTTTAAGTTGTGAATTGTCCATGTTGAGATCTGGTCAACTGAACGGTCTGAACTTTGTCTTAAAATTTAATGAATCTTGTGTAATAGATTATATTCATTAAAATTTGTTCAAGATTAAACATTATAATTTAGGAATTAATCTAAATTTCATGAATACTTCAAAACTTATCAGAATTTCAAGAAAAACCAAAGTTTATGCCAATTGTTATACATTTTTGAAACAAGTTGATTTTTTTGTAAATATAAAATCTTAGATGATATATTTAAGACGATGAGACATAATCATCCATCCTAATCCTCAAAAAAATCAAAAAATTCAGGTTTTTTTAAAACTGAATGCAACTGAACCAAATTTATTGTTCACAAGTTTTTAAAGCTTTTGGTCAACAAAACCATTGTAGTAAACCAGTAATTAAATTACACTTTTGGTGCCATGCCTAATTTCAACAGATATATTATTATAACTTTTGTAAAAGCAACTTATCATTGTAATTTACAAACTTTTTCATCGTAAAAACGCTCTCAATCACTGAAGCAAAAAAATTTTATAATCTCACAGTGGTTAAAAAATTATTGACCCAATTTCACGTATGTCACATTAGTTTTCTATTTTGGTGAAATTAGAAGGAAAATCGAATATTAAGGCTTTATCATGGCTTAAGTCTAGCTTGGGACAAAGGCTTTAGAAGAGTCTTATTGTTAAGGAGTGAGATGCTAATGTAATGTCCATCCTTTGGGGTCTCTTTCTAGTGTTTGTCAGGACTTGCTTTCTATAAATTGGACTTGTGACTTGTGAGATGTCCGACATCTACAAACACAAATGGGGTTGCTCCGTTTTGGGCATGCAGTCACACACTTTGTCTCACTTAGTTTGATGAGCCTCCTATTTTTTTTCTGTGATTGTGAGCAGTTCCTGTTAGGGGATGCTAATGGGCCTCCTAGTCCTACTTAGCCTATTTCTTTAGTGGCCCCCCAATCTAACAAACAAACAAAAAGTTTGTTAAATATAAATCATATTAATAATGCTAATTGTCTTAATTTTTTTCTCAACATTTGTATTTCACTGTATGTGTCATTTATTTTATTAGATAATGTATTTTTTTATCTTTTAATATCTAATGTATGAATGTCATATAAGTTAAGAAAAAAAATTAAAATATCATGTCTAGTACTACTGAAATCATATATCACATATTATGTTCCTCAAAATGACGTGCTTTTTACTTTATTTTTTAGAATAAAAAGTAACACCGATCCATCAGAACTTCATGTTGATTCATAGTGGCTTTATGTCGACAATTGACGTTTTAGACCGATCCTAATTACAATTGAACTACAGTTATAGCATTGCAGTTACAATATATGTTATTGTAACAAACACTAACTTTAAATAACACTTTATAAAAACTCTTAATCAATCCCACAAATATTAAGATTTAAATAAAAAATAAAATAAAAAAACGATCAGTAACTAAAGTTGTGTTGCTCTGCACTACTCTTGCCTAGCGGTTAATACTTATGTCGATTATTCACTCAACGGTTTAAGACTCATCTAATGCACTACCCTAACACTTAAAAGGAACAAATCAAACATGCATCTATGTCAGCTTTTATGTCTGGATGTATTGAGAACAACTCGTTTTATAGATGATCCTTATAGAAAAAAAAGGGATTATATTATAACAATCTTTCTAGTTATTTCATCCTCTATTTCTATTTGAGAGAATCCTTAAAAAAAGTATTTTGTTTCCACCGATCTTAAACAATTTGTCGATGTCTCTAGTAAACTAAAGTCATTGTTTAATAGCTATTTTGCTTCAAGTCTTTATTTTTGTGAAATTTAAGTAATAAATCTAATATGTATCACTTTGAGTAATTTAATAAATACTTGAGAGTAATAAATTTTGAAAAAATTGAATACAAAAATATAATATGTATAATAAAATAAAATGATTTTTGAATTATTTTTAAGTTGGAATGACTGAAATCATTTCAGCTTAAATTTAATATTCGATTATTTATTTTTCAAATTTATTTTTTCACTCGGAAAAATTAGTTTGCGGTGTCTTTTTCCTTAACACTTTTCAAAATATCGGTATGCAATCCAAAATCCGAAATACACAATAAAGAAGGAAATCCAAAATACACAATCAAGTCAAAGCAGCTCATCATCCAAAACGCATTCAAAGTTTCAAAGAGTAACGCATATTCTTCTTACTACTTGTTTGTAAGTTGTAAGTTGTAACTGCTCACATAATCTTGGTTTCCCCCAAATTACAGCCACAGCCACAGCCACAGCCACAGCGCCAAAGAGCCAAAGAGGCAGAGAGCCCAGAGTCCCTCTGATATTTGTTCTGCAAAATCCTCATTGAATAATGGAGGGTTCGCTTTTGTTCCGTGCCGTCCCTTCTCTCACTTGCAGACCCAGAAGGTCCTTTACGGGAACCGCTTTGGACCTGCGTAGAGGGAACTCCCTCTCTCTTGCTTCTCCTTCTTCTTCGTCTTCCTTCATTGTTCGAGCTCAACAGGTTCGTGATTTATGAATTCGTTAATCAATTTGTACTTGTTGTTCGTTGTTCGAGTTCAGAATGGATTACATTGAAATGGGTTTAGATTAGATTTACACATTTGGGTATAAAAAGAAAGTGAATGACTTGTTGCGGAACTGTTTGTTAGATGGAGTCTGAGGATGGTCCGTCGACGGTTTCAGTGGCAAGCGAAGCTGAACCTGTGAAAAATGAACTGAAAATCAAGGAATGGGAGGTGGGTATGTTCCACAATGAAGTAGCTGCGGCCCAAGGTATAAGAATCAGGAGGAGGCCACCAACAGGACCCCCTCAGCACTACGTTGGACCCTTCGAGTTTCGATTGCAGAATGAGGGCAACACTCCACGCAACATTTTGGAGGAGATCATATGGCACAAGGACGTGCAAGTTGCACAGGTAAATTTATCAACTTTATTATTGGGGGGTCAGAAAAAACCCAGAAAAATTGGAGGCTTTAAAGACCCAATTAGAAAAAGCATAGTAATTTTTGTCAACTTTTGTTCATAAGATGTGTGTTGTTAATTTTTCTGCTAATGGTGTTGATGATTTGTCTACTGCTTTCAGTTGAAAGAGAGACAACCACTGTATTCATTGAAGAAAGGCCTTGAGAATGCTCCTCCTGTAAGGGATTTCATTGGAGCTCTTAGGGCAGCGAATTCGCGAACTGGGTTGCCTGGTTTGATAGCTGAAGTGAAGAAGGCTTCTCCAAGTAGGGGAGTTTTGAGGGAAAATTTTGATCCGGTAAGTCTGCAACCTTATATCCTGATTCATGTGCTTGGAAGTTTGTTTATATTCCTGTACCAGATTGTTCTATAACTTTATCATGATAGGTCAAAATTGCCCAAGCTTATGAAAGAGGGGGAGCTGCTTGTCTTAGTGTTTTGGCAGATGAAAAGTATTTTCAGGTGAACAAATCATTTTGGTCCTTTTTGATTCTCCTACAAGGCTACAAATAATTTTAGTGAGAAGTCATGGATATTAAAACTCAAACTACTAGTTATTTCTAACTTTCTTTCTTTTAATCAATATAGGGAAGTTATGAAAATATGGTGCTAATAAGAGAGGCTGGTGTAAAGGTTTGTTCTATAAACCATGTTGTTCCTCAGTTTGTAATATTGCACACATGCTAGTATGCACTATTGGTATAAGTTATTCTTTTAACAGTAGCAAAATATGCAGTGCCCTCTGCTGTGCAAAGAATTTATCGTTGAGGCTTGGCAAATCTACTATGCTCGAACCAAAGGCGCAGATGCCATTCTTTTGATTGCTGCAGTTTTGCCTGACCTTGACATCAAATACATGACTAAGATCAGCAAGATACTTGGCATGGCAGCACTTATTGAGGTTTGAGTTGTAGTCTCTTTCTTCATTGTTAGTTTTATTTATTTATTTATTTATTTTACTTATTAAGTGGAACATGTTGTGAGGTTTCATCTGGAAATTTTGAATTAGTGAACTCTTTCTGAGCATCACTGTTCGCTCCGATGCCAATACTCACAATTGATCCTGGTTTCAGGACATTTTCATCTGTTTCAGAGTTTTCTTATATATTAAAGATGGGACTTCAATGGATGTTATTGTTTTTGTTTTTGTTCTTAGTTATATTACCATTTTTGTTTTGTTTTGATTAAAATGAATCAGGTCTGAGAATTAACTTTAGTTTGGACTCTCCTGTGTCACATTGTTCCAGGTGCACAATGAGAGGGAATTGGACCGTGTTCTTGGCATTGAGGGAGTTGAGTTTATTGGCGTCAACAATCGCAATCTTGGTAAATTTTTTCCAAGTTCTGCGAAAGTGTGAATTGGCTCATGCTGTGAAAATTTTGTTTCCTCTTACTTTACAATATGACTTTCTGCTGATCATATAATTTGTATGCGTTTTAAATGACCAGTGTCACCAATCTATAACTAGTATTTTGGAGTATGTGAAAAAGCTTCTTAAAAGACTTCAAAATGTACCTCCTAATATGCACTACAGGCATAATACCACATTTTCGTTATATAGGCTGCTTGTAGGCACAACAACTGTGGATGGTTCAGTTTTGTGATGTTAATTATTAATCCTCTTTTCAGTGGGGATGCTCATGAGGTTTGAATTGCACGGTTCACTTAAAGGATTGTTATTTGTCTCTATCTTAGCTATATATGCAAGGGGATGAGCATTAAACCTGCTGACGTAAAAAGCCTATAAACTTTATTTGCAACATGGTAAGGTTCTTTTTGCTTGCTTGCAGAAACATTTGAGGTTGATACGAGTAACACAAAGAAGCTTCTTGAAGGAAAGCGTGGCGAAGTGATCCGTGAAAGAGACATAGTTGTGGTAGGAGAATCTGGGCTGTTTACTCCTGATGATATTGCCTATGTGCAAGAAGCTGGTGTTAAAGCGGTCTTGGTTGGCGAGTCGATTGTGAAACAGAGTGACCCTGAGAAGGGAATAGCAGAACTCTTTGGTAAAGACATTTCGTTATGAATCAGATCAGGGAGATACACAGGCTAGTTGTTCAAAGGCTCAGAGACTGAAGTTGGACCTGAGAACATGTTGCAAAATATGATTATGTTCTCTCCTCTCCCTGCTTTATGCATCCAGTCTTACCTCAAAGAGTGTAATTGAATAGTTGTGTGCGTCAAATGCTTGTGAACAGTTATAAATTATAATTTATGCATAAATTCAATTTAAACACATAATTATATATGTCATTTCAACGGGATTCACGAATTTTAAAATATTTCAAATATATACTCGATTTATTATCTAAATTGAAAAATGGATTTTCGTTTATCGATTTGTTAAGAGATCAGTTAAATATCAACTTGACTTTTGTTGACGGGGATTAATTGGTGACGTGACACCAACCCAGCATAGCTTTTCTACCAAATGAGCGACACATGTTCACCTGACACGGGTCCACACACCCATCACTTCTTTCCCACGTGTCGAACACTCTCTTGACCATTTAGTCTTCCAAAAACATCACGTTTTTTCTCAAATTCAAATATAAATCTCTCACTTGTATTCGACGAGCGAGAAAGAGATGATGAGTTTGTGGGCCCGTGTCAGGGGTTAGGTGGACACGTGTCACCGTGTCGCTTATTTGGCGAGAAATGTTTGTTGAGATAGCACCACGTCGCCAAGTAATCCCAATCAGCAAAAGTCAAACTGGCATTTAACTGATAATAGATCGGGTGTATATTTGAAATATTTTAAAGTTCGTGTACTTCGTTGAAATAGCATATATATTTATGTGTCTAAATTGAATTTATGTTTATAATTTAATAAGAGTGTTGTTATTGACACACTCATTTTTCTCTCACTGCACACCCCTCCTAATTTATTTATTAAATTACCATTTTAATCCAAACCTAAATTACCAAAAAGGACAACACACCCTAACCCAACCACCCATGCCCATACCTCACCTCGACCTCAACTCCGCCACAGTCGCCGGTAGGCTTTTTTTTTTTTTTTTTTTTTTTTTTTTTTTCTCTCTCTCTCTCTTATCTTCCTTTCTTTGTCTGGCTTCTATGTCCTCTGTCTCTCTCCAGATCGGCCGACAACAAAAAACCATAGTGCCCTGCTACCTCCTCCTAAAAAACCCATCAAGGATTCACTTATTCCAAAACTCATGGCTTGCTCTGCACCATGAAACAAAGCAAAACAAGAACAACCGAAACAAATCCATGAATCAGAATAATATAGTAACCCAAGAGAGCTTAAACATCAAAGTGCGCATTTTGGAAAGACCACGAAAAGCATATAACGCTGAAAACTTCGGATTCGTTGGGTTCAAACCGTCGGCCGGCGGCGGGGGTGGGGGTGTGTTGGGTTTTGTTGTATAGTAAGGATATTTTAAGAAAATTTAGGGTGTGTATCAAGAAATTAAAAAAAAAAAAAAAAAAAAAGAGTGTGAGGTGAGAAGAAGGTGTGTATTAAGAGAAAAATAAATGTGAAAATAACAGCACTCTTTAATAATTCATGTAAAAGTTCATTTGCTTCATGGAAAATGCTTAGGTCCTTAAAGTTTGAGAACCAACTCTGTCTTTATAACTAATCCCTCAATTTTGTCTTCATAACTAATCAAATGAGGCTATAATAAGGTTCACCCTTTTTTCTTTTATAGTGAACCTTATCTTGGACTTATTTGATTGACTATCAGAATAAAGTTAGTCCTCAAATTTGATTACCTTGCTCTTGCTTAATAGAATGTGAGAAAGTAACTGAAAATTATTTGCTTTGCTCAAGGTCAAGGTAATGGAATTTTTAAGTTTCTCTTGTTACCCATTTCCTTGGAATCAAGTTCCACTCTCCCTTTTTTAAATGTCGCAACTGCTCAACAAAATAAAGTAAGAAAAAACTTCCTCTTTAACTTATCAAAGGTAAAAAAAAAAAAAAAAAAAACTTATCAAAGTGGAAAAAACCACTTAACCAAAGAAACTTATTTGAATGGGAGGCGCCATAGGTCTGTAAGAAAATTAATTTCATTTATTAGATTGTAGTCATTAGAGTTGGTGACATTCAAATTCCATACATTTTGAATGACTAAGATTAAAAGTGAAATAAAAACAAGAGAATTTGAATCGGTCAACCTCACACCAATTTTGTGGGAGATGAACACAACTCATAAGATAACTTTTACGTGAATAATATTATTTGGTTGTGGTGCTCAAGCATGGACGGATCCAGGATCCCTAACCTGGGGGGTCATGGTTAGGTAGTTTGGCGCCGCGAAGCGGCGGCAAAATTTTTTAAGGACCGGACACTGCAGCCCAGTAGCCCAGTAGTAATAGACTAATAGTAATAGTAATAGACTAATAAACAACCCGCAGGCCGGTCCATATATACTAAATAATAGTAGTAGACTAATAAACTAATGGTAAATAAACAGCCATTTCCCTAAAATAATAGTCTATTACTATTATTTTTTATAAAACATAAACAGCCGCAGGCCGCAGCCCAGTAGCCCAGCCCCCTCTTCAGCTCTTCAGCCTCTTCTCTTCTCACTGTCTCTGTTTCATGGCGTTTCATCACCTGGAAGGTTGGAGGCTGGAGCAGTGGAGCCCTGGAGGTCGCCTTCTTCACGTCAGGCCGTCGGGGTCGGGGGGTCACCTTTTTCACGTCGGGGGGTCGCTGGTGTCGCCGTCCAGAGGTCGAAGCCTGCGTGCTCCGCCGTTCGGGGGGTCGCCCGACCCCCCAATCTTGGCTGTGCGTCCGTCCCTGTGCTCAAGCATGTATTAATTGATGCATAATTATGATTAAGTAAATCATTAAATGTAGAGGTATAAATAAGGTATTAAATTTCATTTTTTTAGGGTTCCGAAATCGAAACACATGTTTAATAATTTATCGAAAATATTTCGTCGAAATTTATCGAAATTTATTGAAATTTATTGAAATTTTTATATTTTATATTTTCTCCAACTTCAGAAATTCACCAAAAATAGCTCGAGACTCCAAATAATTCATAGAAAAATTCTACAGACTTGTATTGATGAGTACTAATTTCATATAACCTCAAAATAGTCAAATTACTTTAAAAAAAATTATGAAAAATCCTACTCTTATAATTTAATTCAGAAAAAAAAAATCGCCAAATTCTTGAATTTTCATTTTCTAAAATTCATTTCTTCACAATTAAAAATTAAACTCTAGAACCACAACCAAAGGTCTAAGTTAGTTAAAATAAATTTAAAAAAATTTTTAATTTCCTTTAAACAAACCTTAAAACAAATTTGAAAAATTTAAGTAACAAAATTATTATAAGCCAAAATTTGGATTGTTACACTTATCGAAGACAAAACTTGGCTAGGTGAGAGGCATGAGAAAAAAGGAATGAAAATAAAAAAAAAATAAAAAAATAANAAAAAAAAAAAAAAAAGAAAAAAAAGTGGGGGGGGGGGGGGGTTTGGGCCTTTGGACAATTGGAAAGAAAAAAAAGTTTTGGGATTTGGTTTAGTTATTTTAAACCTTAAAATTTAATACATTTCTATATAAAAAAATAATTAAAAGTATCTAATATTCTAAAGAATATAGGGTATATAAGGTTTAATGTATAGATTAAAGAGTACAAAGAATATTATAATATATAGAATATATAGAGTATTAGGATTTAGATTTTACTGTATAATTAAATTATACAGTATAAAGAATATATTAATTTTATTTAACAATATTTGCTCCAGCGTGCTATATATTCACCTTATATCACATGAAACCTATTATATAATTTGATTTTTTCAATGTTTTTTTTATCAATTTAGTAGATAATATGTTAAATAAACATATGGTAAAGTTTTATTAAAAATTTTCATATTTTGATAGCAATTTCGGTCGTTTCCGTCTAATTTTTGTCGAAATTTAAAATTTTTTGAAATTTTCTTCGAAATCCAAAATTTAATTCCTTAGGTATAAAGCATTGCTAGATTTATCAAATTCATTTTTTCTATAAAATGATATGATAATATTTTATTAAATTAAGCAAATAAATTTACTCGAGTTAGGAAGTTATACTACTATTTAAAAGTCCCGCCAAATAACGATAAACATTACTAGATTTATTAAATTTGTTTATTAAATAATGAGATGGTTTTTTCAGTTATTCAACGCCTTCCCTAAAGTTGAGCCTCATATATATCAACAAATAAAATATGTTAGAAGTTAGAAGTTAGAAGCACCAATTGTCCATCAAACTATGTGTACAAATATCACTATTTTAGTATTTTATTTACAGAAAAATTTATTTGGATTTGACAACCATTTTCTATTATTGACTGGAAAAATCCAAAGAAAAAAGCAGCAGAGTGTGTGTTTTGCCGAATGGGCCAAATCCAAAGAAAAGACAAGGAGACGAAAAGCCATTGTTGAGAGAGAAAAGGGTGGTGCCGTGGTGGCACTGAGTGACGAGTGACGAGCGACGAGTGATGAGTGAGTGGGGGACGATGGAGGTGGAGTTCAGGTCGACCCTGGACGACGCGTGGTACAATTCCCGAATACTACCGGAGGGCGACGCTGGCGACCGCCTCAGAATCAAGTTCGTCGGCTTCCCCGACGAACAAGACGAGGTCATCGACGCCAACAAAGACGTCGACGTGTTGCGCTCCCGATTCAGGCCCGTGTCGGCTCAGCTTCAGGACTCGGAGTGCTCTCAGGTCGCCAAAGGCATGCTTGTCTGCGCCGCCCATTCCGTCATCCCCGAGGATCGCCGCTTCTACGACGCCATCGTCGACGAGGTCCCTCTCTCTCTCTCTCTGCTTCTCTCTCTAAAACTCGCTCATTACTCCAGTGATTGTGAGGTTTTTGCGACTCTGAAAATCGTTGATCAGGTGGTTCACAGGGAACATCGGATTGTGGACGGAGAAGAAGAGTGCACATGCAGCTTCGTCCTCCTGTGGAAGCACGGACCAAAGGCTCAACTATTGACTGCGGAAGCGCTCGAAAACATTTGCAGAGTCCAGACTCCTAATGGCGAACTAGATCCTCGTCTCACCTCTTTTCTGAGAACGGCAAGGGAGAAAATCGAAGCCACCTCTGACATTTCGAATCCGACTGCGATTTCTCATCAAGCTGCTTATGTCTCACAAACTTGTAGGCCCAAGCACAACAATGGCCACAAAACAGGCTTTTCTCAACGTTCGAAGCAGGCAAGTGGATTTTGTGTACACTCTGCGCCTAATTTTTTTGCTACACATGAAACAAGTTTTATGGAAAACTGCTATTTTGAAAAGGGGGTAAATCTTTTGATAGTTTTGATGAATAAGTCTTGAATTTTTGTGTGTCTATGAACCAAGTT
The DNA here is from genome assembly GCA_003254865.1 of Dryas drummondii. Lineage (NCBI taxonomy): Eukaryota > Viridiplantae > Streptophyta > Magnoliopsida > Rosales > Rosaceae > Dryas > Dryas drummondii. Next base: position 1,305,345 of record QANW01008357.1, on the reverse strand, counting down.
GGAATTGTACTGCATTATCATTTATCCCAGTGCTTTCTGCATTTGATTTTTGTTAGAATATGATTCAAATTCCTGTTTCGGCAGTGCTTTCTGCATTTGATTTGTGTTAGAATATGACTCAAATTCCTGTTTTAGTTTTACTTTCCTATATTGAATGGTATTCTAATATGAAAGTTTCTTACTCTGAGTAAGTCTTGCTATTTCTAATTGGTTTAAGGTTTTTAAAAAGCCAAGTCTGTATAAAGATCGTTGAGCTGCGTTTAATAGTGTGAGATTTTTAAAGGAACAAAAGTGGTGTAGAAGAGTGTTTGGTAGTGTGCAAGATTGGAGTGAAGGGGAGTTTAGAGCCAGGGTGTATTGGGACTCGGGTAGTGAGGTTGAGAGTTGTGGGTTACAAGTGTGCAAGATTGTAAGAGGAACAACAATAGTGTGAAACAGAGCTGAGAACTTGGGTGTATTTGGACTCGGGCTGTACACAAACAGGTTTTATAAAAATTGCTATTTTTGAAAAGAGGAGGTAAATTTTTGGCAGTATTGATAACTAACTCTTGAATTTGTGTGCGCCTGTGAACCAAGTTGGAATTGTACTGCATTATCATTTATCCCAGTGATTTCTGTTAGAATATGTCTCAAAGTCCTGTTTTAGTTTACTTTCCTATATCGAATGCTTTTCTTACAGGAAAGTTTCTTATTCTGAGTTAGTCTTGCTATTTCTGATTGGTTTAAGGTTTTTCGAAACCTATGTCTGTATGACGACTATTATGCTGTGTTTATTAGTGTGTAAGATTGTTAAAGGAACAAGAGTGGCGTGGAAGAGTGTTTGATAGTGTGCAAGATTGTAAGAGGAACAAGATTGGAGTGTGATAGACCACCTGATACTTGCTGGACTTTCTGTAGAGGATTGCTACTCTTTGTTGTGGTGGTTATAAACCTGTGTATTAGTTAATGGACAGCTGTATTAGTCAACAAAGTGTTAGTTGAACCCTCTGATGTATTTAAGCCTTGTATGATTCATTGAGATCAGTAGTACAGAATCAGTTTATCAGTTAATTACTTTACAGAGTGAAGGGAGTTTAAGGCTAGGGTGTATTGGGACTCTGGTTGTGAGGTTTTGGATGTGTGAGGTTAAGAGTTGTGGGTTACAAGTGTGCAAGATTGTAACAGGAACAACAATGGAGTGAAACAGACCTGAGAGCTTGGGTGTATTTGAACTCAGGTTGTGAGGTTTTGCATGTGTGAGGTTGAGAGGTGTGGGTTATCTTGTAGTTATTTGGTTGATAGTGAATTTCAATCTCCCTCTTCCATGGACTAAACAAGTTTGTTGAACCACGTAAATTTGTGTGTTATCTTCTCTCTTCATGTTCACATATTATTTGGATACTTCCTCTGCGTAGTTTGGATGAACAATTTTGATGCTAATATGCATATTTGCAGGATACAAGGCTTGCTAGGCAGTCCTCAAGTCACAGCTGCTTTTATAAAGGTTTGTACAGATTTCTCTAAGCTTTTAACAAATGCCCTTCATCTCTTAATCTTCTACTGTTTTCAGAGGCAGACATGATTGGTGATCATTCTAAATGGTCTGGAGATGATGAGAATATTGGAGGGATCCCTCATATGATAATTGTCGAGAATCTTGAGAATGGGTTATCACCATTAAAGCTCAAGGAATTTATAAACCAACAAGTGTCAATCTCATGTCGAGCACTTGTTTATCCAAGTAAATTGTCAGAGCTGTATACACGAGGAGCAATCCTGTTGCACAACAAAAAGAATTTTGACAAGTTATGTGACTTTTTGGAGAATCCAGATCACATCATCATCTCCTCAAGAGGAAGGTATTTAGTGCCAAATGCTTTTTTCTGTAATTACAAATTATGGAAACTTGTCAATCTTGAAATGAATTTTACTGAAATTGAAGCCCTCTAGCTTTGTTCTTTTATTTGTTAATGTTCATCATTGTGTTATTCTCTGCAGGCCTTGGCTAGTGACTGAGAAAACACCAGTATATGAAACACTAAGGGCACCAATTGAAACCTTCATCGCATCCCAGGTTAGTTTCATATAATTTTTCCTGTGATTGTGGTTGCAAGGGTGAATATGCCATCTCTGTCTCAGAGCATATTTAGTGATATTTGGTTTTGTAAGATGATGCTGCACCCTCACATACCAGAGTGTTTCAGCATGATCATTGCATACAGCCCCATTATCTATTGTTTGTAATTATCGGGAGCTTCAAGTGAGGATGTCTTCATTTTTCTTTAAATGAGGACATACTCACTTAAGTCTCCTTGTTTATAAAGGCTCTGTGCTGACTACTCATTGCTTGAATATAACCCTTGTATGTACATTAAAACACACAATGTTTAGAGGTGGATGTTTAAGCTTTAGAGCATACCAATACTCCTTGTTTATAACAGTATACTTGAGAGCATCAAGTTTCCACTAAAAGAACTATTCTTACTGATTTTGCAGGCAGCATCACAGAGTAGTACAACTGGAACTACCAATGAATTGAAGGTAGTCGTTTCAGGAACCCAAGAATACAGGAAAGCCAAGCAGCTAAGGGATTTGTTTCAGAAGTTTTCTAATCATCAATGTCGACTTCACCAAAGGTTACTTCTAGAAGAGGGAAAGATCTGGAAGGCTATCTGATGCAGGGTAGAGGTGGATGTGTAGGCTTAGCTCCTTGTGCATACTTTACTGCATATTTTTGTATCTCGTACAAATACATCAGCTGTAATGAAACACTCCTGACCCCATATCTTGATATCTATGTGGGATGAGTCAAGGTACATTGCAATTTGCATGTACTTTTAACATTTACTTTTTTTTTTTTGGCCATAACATTTTGTTTAGTTAAAGAATATACATCTATGATCTATCTGAACTTTAGTTTGTCTATGTACTTAAAAGTTTGATGATTACTTACTGAGCCTTTATTTTGTTTGATATAAAGAGTGTGGTTATAAAGATGTCCTTATTTGAAGAAAAGGACTAGATAGTCTATAAACACGATGAGAAGATATTCATCAAATTATGTAGAAAATAAGGGTGCGCCTCGTCTTCTGTTAGAGGCCTGTGAACATAGTTTCTGTCCATATATAGAGTCCTCCTGGGGTTGATTTATTCTGTTCAGTTGCAAGACTTTTTTGGAGAGCCTACACATGAATATATTATATGTTTGAGGTCGATCAATATATATAAGACAGAATGCATAATTGATTGTCTTTTTGGCAAATACATGTTTGACATGTCTGCACTGTGGATACCTTAAATGATGGTTGTAACATCCACTTGTATTATCATAGAAAAATATAAGGGGAAAAAATTTGTTAGTTATAAGGGCCTCACAACTTTCAAAAATACTTGAAAGCAAGTGATTTGTTTTAAAACTTTAAATCAAATGCAATAATTGTGATCAACCTTTTTCAGCAAATGCAGTTAATTATAAGTATCATTAAACTAACTACAGGGAGGACCATCTATAGTTGCCACCATCTTGTTTGACAGTGTAAGCAGTAGCAGCTTTGGGCTGCAAGTCTCTTCCTCGCATATCCAATGTACAGCTTGGTGCTTTTGTGCATGGAAAGACCATCCGGATGTTGTTCCCTTGCCAATGATGAACACATTACCAAGTCGGGTAGGCATTCTGAACGATACCAAATAGTTAGCTGTTAGCCCATTATTAGTGTTAAACATTAGAGGAAACTAGAAGAAAAATGATGAAAGAATCTAAAACATATATTAATACCAGAATCTAACTCCTTGGAAGTACTTGATTTTGAGTTAAAACAAAAAGAAAAGAAAGGGTCAACAAACATATAAACATGATATACAGGGGCTGCCGATGGCTCAAGAGTCCACAAAGGCATGGAAAGGTAACATAACTATCTACATTCAAGAGACTCCAAGACGCCTACTCATGCTGAGGAAATAAGAAAAGAGCCTCTTTGATCGCTGTAATTTAAAGGTTCATGAGAGAGATAGACATTATATATGATGACAGCTATGTCGCAGAACATGAATTGTTTTGACAAATTATCTTCTCGTTTCAACTTTGAATATCAGAATTGAGTTATTAATTCCCTTACTTTTATAAGTCTTCAGCCTTGACGTGATGGAAATAACTACAAACCCAAAGCATAAGAAAAGAGGTATCAGTGCCCAAAATGATACCATTAGTAAAAACATTCATGAATCCTAAATCTATAATGTAACAGACTAACAGGAGAGAGAGAAAAGTAAAGGTTCTATACCTTGATTTGAAGGAAAATATCTCTCATGGTGCAAGTCAAGCATGCTGGAGGATCTCGGGAATGGTTATTAGGCTGGTGCGATCAAAGTCGAGCATTCATTGTAGTAAATCCCTGGCCTTAGCTGTCAAACGGTCAGGAAGTACCCAAGCAGGCTGCTGCATAATGAGAACACATGGTTACTGCAGAATTGATAAATATTCAAGAAGAGAAAAAAAAAAATTAGCAATACCTCTTTGCTTCTCCATCGGACAAGACCCTCGTTACTAAAAGGGTATTCATTACAGAGAAGGAAGTACAACAAAACCCTGGAGCTCCAAATATCGACTTCGTGTCCATAGCTCTGATGCCTTGCTATCTCTGGAGCCAGAAAGGGAAGGGATCCCAAAAATGTTTTGAATAGCTCTCCATCTGCAGGTGTTATCTTGCTGATTCCAAAGTCAGCAATACAGACCCTGTCTTGGGAGTCTAGAAGAATATTCCCAGGTTTTATATCTCTGTGGACAATACCTTCTTGGTGAAGGTATTGCAATCCTGTGATTATCTGCCAAGAAATCAATATATAATTATGAACAAACACATTCAGACAACAAAAGAGTAAAAAGACATAAAGTAAATGGAGAAAATGGAGAAAATTAAACATTGTGCAAGATACAAAAATCAAATCATAGTTTCAAAGCATATTGGTTTCATCTAAAACTAGCAGCACATCCTCACATTAAGCAAAGTGATTAATAGCCAAGCACCATATCATTAAAAAAATTTAATTGTTAGTGTTTGTGAAAAAAACTATTGTATGCATGTGTTGGACAATAGAATAGACACATGGTAGTTTAGGCGATTAAGCCTAGTATTAGGAAATAACACCATACAGACTGCAATCCAAGCAAGGAAACAACTATTTCTCTGAGAGAGTTAAGATATCAATTGATTGCTGAAGAGTATTCTTTAAATCAAACCTATAGAACAATTCATGTACCACATCTGACTTCTATGGGGGCTGATGGACAAAGATGAAAGCCTTAGGGATCTTACACCCAGCAGCCATAAATCCCTGTCCACCACTACCGAGGAACCCCCTCTTTGCACTTAAACCCAGCAGCCCCCACAGGCCTCCACAGTCCACATAGTCTCCATCATGGGGTTGTAGTTAAAAATAAAGGACTCTCCCACATCCTTTGCATCTCACTGGGCAGCATTATCCTTCATCATCACAGCGCCAGTATTAGAAATGTCCTTAAGTGCCCTTCTAGGCTTGAAAGCTTTCCTGCCATTCATATCACCACTTGTCCAATCTGTATTGGCCTTATCTTCTTGTTGCACCTTTCCATCTTGCACCTTTTGTTTGTTTTTTTCACTCCCCTAGTCCACCCCAGCACCCACCTTTTGTTTTCCTTTACCATTCCCAACCCTAGTGCCACCCTCAGTAAAAGTGTTTTTATTCAAATTCTGTAAGGCATTAAACCTTGATCCAGAACCCTTTGGCCTACCCACTTTTTCCTTTACATTTTTCAGCTTCCCCCCTTGCTTCTTAACTATTCTCTTGTTTTGCACAACATTCCACACCCCCAATCCAGGTTTGTCCACTCAACTCGTACCTCCAGCCTTCTTACTCTCTCACCACTTCAGGAGCCTTCCCACCAGGCTCATCACCCTTATGAATATCCATACCTTCCTCCTTACCAATTTGCTCTGACCTCTGAGACATCTCTTGCTCCATATCCTTCATCAAGCACTCATTCCTGCCATGTCCCACAAGCCCACATTTAAAACACGACCATATGATGCTTGAGCTGAACCAAGAATTCCTCGGTCCTGAGTAGGCAAAAAAGTGAGCATTGTTCATTCTACTGCCAATATTAAAATTGCCAGCATCATATGACCTTCCTCCAAAATGCATCATATTAAAATTGCCAGCATCATAAACCCCTGTCCACCACTACTAAGGAACCCCCTCAATGCACTTAAACTACCCCCACAGGCCTCCACATAGTCTCCATCATGGGGTTGCAATTGAAAACATAGGACTCTCCCACATCCTTTGCATCCCCCTGGGCAGCATTAAGCTTCATCATCACAGGGCCAGTATTAGAAATGTCCTTAAGTGCCCCTCTAGGCTTGAACGCTTTCCTACCATTCATTTCACCATTTGTCACACCTGTATTGGCATTATCTTCCTGTTGCACTTTTGTTTGTTTTTTCCACTCCTCTAGTCCACCTCAGCACTCGCCTTTTGTTTTCCTTTATCATTCCCAACCCTAGTGCCACCCTCATTAAAAGTGTCTTCATTCAAATTCTGTAAGGCGTTAAACCTTGATCCAGAACCCTTTGGCCTAGCCTCTTTTTCCTTTCCATTTTCAGCTTCCCCCATTGCTTCTTAACTCTTCTCTTATTTTGCACAACGTACGTTCCACACCCCCCCGGTCTAGGTTTGTCCACACTACTCGTAACTCCAGCCTTCTCAGTATCTCTCACCACTTCAGAGCCTTCCCACCAGGCTCATCACCCTTATGAATCTCCATCCTTATCATGTTGATCTGACCTCTGAGACATCTCTTACTCCATATCCTTCATCAAGCACTCATTCCTGTCATGTCCCACAAGCCCACATTTGAAACGTATCATGTGTAATCCCTCCTATTCTACAGGAAAGCATCTCCCCTCCACCTCCACATGAGAAATTAGAAGTTTGTCTACTGTTCTTTACACAGACTGTCATATTTTCCCCTAGCCTAACCCAGTAACCCATAGTTTGTGTATCAACCTTATATGTCTTGCTTATCATATTCATAAATATTTTTCTTTCTATACTAACAATAGAATACAATACAAAATATATAACCAGCTTATTACCTGTCGAAATAACGGGCGTACCTCCTCTTCAGTCAGCCCTCTCCCATTACTTAAACTTTTCATACAGTAAGGTATGAGGCTTCCACCCTCCATATACTTTAACACAATATAGAGGCAGTCTTTTTCTTCGAAAACATCATAGCATGGTATGATGTTTTCATGTTTGAGTAGCTTTGTTAGGTCGCCTTCTCTCCGAACTACACTAAAGAGTAAAAAGTTAGAAAGTTAATAGATGCAGATTCAGAAAAAGCGAGACAAAAAATAGGACAAACCGTTTGCTTGCTGTTTCACATCATTCCTTGGAATTTCAATCTGCTTTATTGCAAATACCTCACGGCTTGATACAAGTCTTGCAAGGTGAACAGCTCCAGAAGATCCCTTTCCAAGCAAATTATACTTCCTATATCGTCCACCTCCAATAATATTGTTGCTGTTCTTCATAATCTAAGAGAATGATTGTAAATGTTAGATCCTTTAAATAGTCTGCAATACATGAATAAAATTAATTACACAGTGGCTGATTCTACTTCAGCATGTTGTCCAACATCATTATGTAAGCAACTTATATTAAACCTTGACATATTAGATTCTCTAAAAATTGTCACGTTCATGATGGTCCAGGTAATAAACCCATGAAATAAAAAGGAAGCAAGCAAAAACAGAGCTTATTAATCTTGATTTCCCAAGTATTTTCTAAAAATTGACTTCGTAAAGGATTTCAGTATCTAAGATACATCAGTTCCTAATCTGTAAAAATATTTTACATTGTGTTCAGTTTCATTTAGCTCTGAATATACAAATGTAAAGCATTAGACGTGAATAAGGTAATTCTTGATCGTAAGAACCAAACCAAGAGCTCAGACCCAAAAAAAAAAAAAAAAAAAACCACGAGCTGCAAAAGATTTCCACTCAAACACTGTATGAAAATGCTTGTTGTAATAAAATGTACCTTGAGTTTCAAGAAACGTTGCAATCTCGTGCAAGCCAAACTAGCAAGAACGGCAAATCTCACTCTCCAACTAAGAATTACTAACTACAGCTAGAGTAGGGTTCTAACTAGAGCAAGAATTGCTATAATGGCAAACACCTTTCGATCCCTACAAGCGTGTGAGCCAAGCTCGACTCTTCCACTTTTGCTCGACGCTTCCCTCTTTTGGTTTTAGAGAAAATGGGGGAACGTTGTCCTTCGGCACCATCTTGGGCTCCGGGTGGATTAGAATGTTGCACTTTTTGGGCCTAAATGGGTTAGTTACATCAAGCCTTTTTTTTTTTTTTTTGGGCAAAGTTACATCAAGCCTTTTAGGTGGGATTGGATATGGATAATGGGTTTTTTTTTGCTTTTAATGTAGTTTGAAAGCTGCTTTTGGAGATCGGAGGACAAGCAAAAGAAATGTTGGAATTTTTTACTTTTGTATATTAAAAGGAACTGTGAGCATTAATTGCTCAATTTAGAGGTTTAATGAGTTCGGAATTGTGGAGCAACTAGAAGCTTTGCCTAGGGGTGGGCATTTACTACCGAAATATCGAAACCGAACCCGTACCATACCGTACCGTGTCAATGTTATACCAAAAAATAATACCGATTATATACCGTACCGAGTCTAAATCGGTATGATATAGGTATGAAACTTTCAATACCGTGAAATACCGTACCGTACCGATATATTTTTAATTTAATTATTTAATATATATTTCATTATCATGCTTTCTATACTTGGGTCTGAGTTGCTCTTGTGTTTACAGTTTTACTCTTCTTTTTGTCATTGTTGTAGTTTCTTCGGCATTGATATATATATATAGAATGGAGTGTGATTTATGATCAGTTGCTTTCTTTTCTAATTCTGTGTTTACACTGGTTGATGATGAATTGGGTTAGAATTATATATGTGCTTAATTAGTCGTTTGATGGTTAATTAAGGATCAATACCATCGGTCATAGTTCACAACAGAAATGAAAGGAACGTACAAGTTGGGTTTTGTTTTATCTTTTAGTTGGGAAAAAGTATTTCTTTTTGGTTGTTAAATATTGTTTTTTGACAAAAAAAAAAAAGTTTAAAATGTTGGTATATACCGAAACCATACCGAACCATACCGAATTCATAGAACACTGGTATGGTATGGTACCAATTTTAAAAATGTCCATACCGTACCGAATAAAAATTTCGGTATGGTATCGATATGGGACTCATACCGTACCATACCGTACCGTACCCACCCCTAGCTTTGCCAGTGGGCTTAGTATTTCTCAACTAGAATAACGTAAGTTTGTTTAAATCATCGCGTAACAGTGTTCATCCATTCAAAACCTATCATGTAAACATCATAATTAGTAATGCGATTATAACTCTTATGCATATGCATAATTAACCATAATTATTTTGCGGTTTGTGTACCCGACCTTAACTCGTGTCATTTGAGCACAGATCCTTGTTTTTTAGTTGACTGACAATATTACACTAGTACTGGCCAAAATATATATATATATATTACACTGGTAAAAAATGCTGAGCAGAATGCAAAAACTATTCTCCCATGTGAAGAACATGAAAAAAGAGTAGTTGCGAGACATGAGAGAGAGGACAAACCATATGGAAGAGAAAGAGGATTGCTAATAAGGATAGAGTATATGACATGAACCAACGTCCCACCCTTTTTGTGCCTTGAATTTGGTGTTATCATCTTCAACTTTGCTCGTGCACACCATTACTCTTTTGTTAAAGAGACAATGAGCTCATACAGTAAATGAGAAAGAAAGTTTCCTTCAGTTTTTGTATGCCTGATTCGTCGCAAAGTCATGTCCTCCAATAAAACTAATGTATTACATGGATATTGTAGCAATGGTTGCCTAGTAAATGTGACAGAATAAAAAGCTTTAAGGCGCTATGAAAGGTATCTGAAAAAAAAAAAAAAACAAAAACAAAAACAAAAAGAAGGCCCTATGAAGGGTAAGATGGATCAACTACTTAAATTTCTGGGAAATTTAGCAATTTCCCTTAAACAATTTCGTTTTCTACATTATATAATTTATCAATTAAGGGTAAGATGGATCAACTACTTAGATATCCGGGAAATTTAGCAATTTTCCTTGAACAATTTCGTTTTCTACATTATGTAATTTAGCTTTCACGCCCCGTTGCTTTTAGATTTCTTCATTCTTGTTTCTCCAAAAGATAGCTAGCCATGCACCTCTGCCAACCTTTGCCTCTCTCCCTTCACCTGCATATACAAAATAATTGAATCATACTTATAATCATTAATGAAAACCAAATACTAGGGATGAGACTATATATTTAATTTGGTTCTCCAGTCGTCTACACTACACGTTGTTAGAAGATACCAGATGCTTCAGCGGTGAGAGCCACAACATTTTATAAATATTAGGTAGCATGCAATTCTATAATAATATTACCTCTCAAATGAAATACCATTAATTAATTACATCACCAATTAATAATCTACGCATGCATGAGATATCAAGAAGGCTATTCCTGTTTTCAGCCATGGTTTATATATCAAGCAACAAAATTGAAAGGAAAAGTTTAGATGAGACAATCCACGTCTTCATAGGCATTTACATCATCATATGTTCTGAAAAACAACATTATAATTGTCTCTGTGTGTGTGTGTGTGTGACAGGGAGGGGGAGGGAGGAGGGAGGGAGAGAGAGAAAGATGAACAGTTACAGCATTATCTGTAACCTGTGGTTGCTATGGCTGCCAGTGCTATAGTTTTTGTGGTTGTTCCAAATGATGTATTGGTTTTAAGTTTTTGACATCTTTGATATGAATTCTGATTCTGCATTCAACCATATTTCATTGCCTACTGCTCCAACATTTCCTTTTCTCTGACATAGGGTATTCTACTTACTCATTGATCATGTTTGCTAATTTATCTTTTGTTTTTATTTTCTGCAGAAATTCATTATGTGCAAACCTGTGCAAACAAGTTTGGTCTTTTGTTCTTTTATAAATTGATTACAATTTCTGTCTTGACCAATTAATAGTTTAGGATACAAGAAAGTTCAGGGCATTTATGCCTGATCTTGAAAGGGGTTTCATTGGAAAATCTGTTTACAAGACAGATACGCATAGACTAGAACTTACCTGTGAGATGTAGGCTGATGGTTTGTAGTTCTTCAAGTACAATGAGAAATTGGAAGACGAGGTGAAGGAGCAACAAACCCAATCTGTCCCTTGTGTGCAGCTTTACCAAGCTCTAACAGAAGGAACACAAAAGATGACAAGTTAAGAGCATGCAATATTGAAATGCACAAGAAGTCACCCATACAAGTACCAGACAGTGCAATTGCAAAATAAGCCCAACATACCATTGTAACTACTTTGAGTCAATTCAGACCATCCAGCATTATATTCACTACTACCTCCAACTCCACATCTTGAACCACTGCTGTGAACTTGCAACCTGGACTGTTGCGTCTCCTTCATCTGAAATTTTTTAATAATAGCATGAATTATTAAAAATATATGTATAGCAAGAAAAAAAGACAAATAATAATAGCAAACAAAAAGGAGGGAAGTCTTGTAACCATGTCAATCACACTTTATACACTGGATGGTTAATCTAACTTGAAATACACAACAGACACAAAAAGGAATCTTAAATTGAAATTTCAATAACGGAAGAATGGACAGTAAAGATTCTCATGCCACAAAAGCAAAAAGCTGTAAGGCACAAAATAAATATTAAAATTTGTTTTCTAGGATACTTTAAAACCAAAAGTCTCTCACAGTTAGTAATTAAGTTAAAACACATTTAGCTTCATGCACAAGAAAAGTAGCATGAAACCCATTAGAGAAGGGTTTTTCTGGAACTCCATCCTTTTGAGGATTTAACTTTGCATGAGTTAGACTGATAAGGATCAAAAACTGCAAATTGTACACAAGACAGAAAATTAAAATTGAGCATATTTTCATAGTGGTACATCTTTCCTATATTTCAAGCATTATTTCTGAAGGAATCGCCTCCTATGGAGTTGCTTTCTTGATTTTTCAGAGCCCAAAATTCGACAAAATTAAAGTAAGGATATATTCTACCAATGCATTCCATAAATTCAATGTCGGCTACAAGTTGTCAGAAGATATCGAATACTTCTGTGGTGTGTCACAAAAGTTTCTGAAATATTAGGATTGTATTATGTTCTATTATAATATGACCTCTCACATCTTAAGAGTCCGAAGGGGAGTGAGTGCTCCCCGAGAAAGAGCACGAATGCAGTAAGAAGTAGTCTTTCTTCCTCGTTTCTTACTTATAGCAGCTACAACTACCTTGAATGCAATGACAATTAACAGGTTAACCCCGAGTAAAATACCAACAATTAGTTACAGCACTAATTAATGATCCACGCATGCATGTGACATATTAATGTAACATTATATGTAAGTAATTGCGCTTGTCATGGATGCCTGTGCCATAAAGACAGAAAGAGCAAAGGAAAGGACTCACAAGAATAGTTTCAGATGTCTGCTCCCCTGCCGGTCCCCTGCCAGTTTTTGGTGAAACTAAGGTCTCTACGTACGTGACTGGACAAGGAAGCATAGGAGCACCAGCCTCGGCCTCAAAAACAACCCTATATGTCTTTTCCTCTGGATTATACAAGGCAAAGGTTCTTCGAGCAAAAAGCATCAAAACTTCACCATTCTCTGACATAGATATAGGCAAAATATGTGACACAAATGGTAAACCCTCCGAAGGAATTTCCATGAATTTAGCCCAAGAATTCTTAACCCCATAATCCTTCATAACCCATATTGTAAATGCCATACCGCTGGGACATTCATCATGACAGAAGTTGTAAACACCTACAAAGAGACAATTCCCAGTACTCCCAATTCCCAAAAGAACATGATCTCTGATGATGACATTGGATAATGAAACAAGGACCTTAAATTTCTCATCCGCTAAATCAAAAGAGACAATTCTTGAAGTTTCAGTAATTGGGTAATAGTCGTCGTCCCGTTTAAACTCTGACCAATGTAGGGCTCCGTTAAAATAGCACCCCTGCTCGCTTAAGTCAAAATAATCGAGGCCTTGAAAAGTCTTCCATGAGCCCAGTTTCAGTGAAAACACAGCAATAAAAGTTTCAGTAGGTCCGGAGCCTCCCAGTACGATCTTGTAATCATCAGTGGTGGAGTCATAACCGAAGCCATAAAACATTGGAGCGAAAAGAAACAAAGTAATTTTTGGTAGCTGGTGGAACTCTTTAGTATGAGGGTTCCATAAGAAAAAGTTGCCGTAGCCTCCTAAACATATCAAGCCGTTGCAGGAACCCACAATATTCATGGACTGAAAGTCGTACACAAATAGCTCTTTGCACCAGTCTGGTAAATCATCATGCTCTCTGGATTCAATCTGACCCTTCAACAACGCCTTGTAGTCTAAGGATTTCAGAGGAAAGGGAGAAATAAAGATTCTGTCGTTGTCCGCCATGTTGATTTCTCTTACGGTCGTGGAGGAGATTGCAGATCGATCGAATGCCAGAAACCCTAATTCCCAAATCGCCTCTCTATGCGTCTCTCTCTGTCTACGTATGAGTAAATTGAGTAATGAATGACTCACTAATGAGTCTGTTTGCTCTACTTTTTTGTAACCTTTACGGATGACCCCTATTAAAAAGTTAAAGAATCTGTGCCGTGTAGAGTTTCTCATTCATCCCATAAATCATAAAGGGTAATATACAAATACAATTTAATCCTAATTACATAAGGGGACAATTACTTACACACCCAACACTCTATATTTTACAAGTATTCATAGACCAACTAAGAATCCTACACTAATATATGGATTCAAGGTTCGATTCCCTTAAGGCCCGTTCGGTTTAAGTTTTAGAGGTCTAAGATTGATTTCTCTCATGTTTGATAAGTACATAAAAGGAAAATTAATTACTGACTCAAGAGAGTCTAATGTTTTTATTGGAGAAAAATAAAATCTTTATTAGAGCAACGAAATTGAATTCTCTCTCTTAAGAAAGCATTTATTGCTTTTTTTTAAACAAAATTAACCCTTCTATTATTTCAAAAAAATATATATAAGGTGAAGAAAGAATAAAGAGTTGCAACACAATTGTGGCAATGATTGACAAAGCTTGCACCACCATGTACACTAATGCATTCATCACAACCAAAAGGGCAAGAATGAAGGCGGTGGACTTTCGTTAAGATTAATTCCATACGTATCCGTTTATTTGTTTACTATACCCTTTATAATTTGTGCCTCAATCTTTAAAAATTTCTATTTTGTTGAGTCTTTATTGAATTATTGAAGTCTCGTTGCAAGTGATAGATTTCAATGTGATCATCATCTTTTGTCTTAAAAAATTCTATATGAATCGCTTAATTTTAATTTGGTGAAATTGTTAAAATATGGTGTGTATATATATATATATATGAAATTTAATTCTCTATTTTTTTACCATATACAGATGGAGCAAGGCTAGACAGCGTACCCTTGAGCCTCTTGTTACAAAAGAACCTTGTAATTCAGAGACCTGAGTTATCAAGGAAGGAATATGGATCAACTAGCTTGAGAATTCAGAGCCTTGAACAAACAAGCTAGAGCTCGAGAAATTCGCAAACATCATCAACAACCTGAGTCCTAGACGAATTTTCTATCGGTATATGACAACACCTGATGTCAAGGTAAAAGGGAGTTAATTACACTTATACCCTCTGAGGTTTATTGTCTTTTCACATACACCCCATGGGGTTTCAAAAATTACATATACACCCCCTGAGGTTTCAAAATTATTGCATATAACCCCCTATAAGAGAAAAAAATAAATAAACAAAAAAGAAAATATTTGTATTGAGGTTGGACCTTACACCTTAAGTAATTATAGGCCATTTAACCCCTTAGCATGCATTTTTGCATAATTTCTCATCATTTTTCGTTTCATTATAGGGGGTTATATGCAACAGTTTTGAAACCTCAGGAGGTGTATGTGTAATTTTTGAAACCCCAGGGGTATATGTGAAAAGGCGATAAACCTCAAGGGGTGTAAGTGTAATTAATTCAGGTAAAGGGAAAGGGAATATATATATATAGTAAAGGCTTATTTGCGTCAATGCCTCCTGAAAATAACTTCGATTTTTAATTTACCCCCTGAAACTTCATTCCTCCCACTTTGCCCCCGAAATTTTACAAAATATCATATTCTGTTAAGTATGTCTATGAGTCCGTCAAAAAAGCCTACGTGGCGCTTATGTGGAATGAGTAATAAACTGTCACGTCAGCTTATTTGACGAAGCTTGTAACGGACTTGACGGAATATGATATTTTGTAAAGTTCGGAAGGTAAAGTGAAAGGAATGAAGTTTCAAAGGACAAATTGAAAATCGAAGTTACTTTTAAGAGGCATTGGCATGAATAAGCCTGTAGTAAATGTTACTACTATTACATGCAACCCTTCAAGGATGTCAAGGATTATCAAGATGGTGCCTGCCTAGACAAATTAATTTTATTTTGACTGTTGATGAATTTTCTTTGACTATGGATGAATTCGTATTGTCCTTCAAGAATCATGTTCGGTACTATCCTAATTTACCAAGACTAATTTACCCTCATGCACAAGACAATTAAGTAGAATTAAACCCATTAAAGAAAAGATCAAAAGCAAATTGTACACAAGCCAGAAAATAAAAGATGAGCACATATATATATATATTCTTTTAAGTGCCTCTTTCCTTTAATTCAAACATTATTTCCAAAGGAATCGCTTTCTATGATGTTGCTTTCTTGAATTGTTAAGTACCCAAAATTTGACAAAATTTTAACAAGGATAGATTCTGCCAATGCATTCCATAAATTCAATGTCAGCTACAAGTTGTTAGAAAATGTTAGGATTGTATTCGATTCTATTACAATATGACCTCTAAGTTAGAAATTAAGAGCAGCGAAAAGGTTGGTTTCAGATGTCTAGCTGCTCCTGTGTGCAGGTCCCGTGCCGGTTTTTGGTGAAACTAAGGTCTCTACATACATGACTGGATCAGGAAGCATAAGAGCGCCAGCCTCATCCTCGAAAACAACCTTACATGTCTTTTCCTCTGGATTATATAAGACCAAGGCCTCTCGAGCAAAATTCATCAGAACCTCACCATTCTTTGAAATAGATATAGGCAAAATATACGGCACATATGGTAAACCCTTTGAAGGAATTTCAATGAATTTAGACCAAGATCCCTCGACCCCATAACCCTCCATAACCCATATTGTAAATGCCATACCGCTGGAACATTCGTTATGACTGAAGTTGTAAACACCTACAAAGAGACAATTCCCAGTAGTAGTCCCAATTCCCAATTGGATATAATCTCTGATGATGACATTGGATAATGACACTAGCTTCTTAAATTTCTCATCCGCTAAATCGAAAGAGACAATTCTTGAAGTTTCAGTAATTGGGTAAAAGTCGTCGTCCCTTTGAAATTCTGACCAGTGTAGGGCTCCGTTTAGATAGCACCCCTGCCCGCTTAAGTCAAAATAATCGAGGCCTTCGAAATACTTCCATGAACCCAGTTTGAGTGAAAACACAGCAATACGGGTTTGAGCAGGAGGGAGCGAGCTCGAGTCCCCCAATAGGATCTTGTAATCTTCATTGGTTGAATCATAACCGAAGCCATAGATCGTTGGACCGAGAAGATAAGAAGTAACTTTTGGTAGCTGGTGGAACTCTTTAGTATGAGGATTCCATAAGAAAAAGTAGCCGTAGCCTCCCAAACATATCAAGCCGTTGCAGGAACCCACAATTTTTATTGAATCGAAGTCGTGAGCAAATAGCTCTCTGCACCATTCTGGTAACTCATCATGCTCTCTGGTTTCAACCCGACCCTTCAACAACGCTTTGTAGTCTATCGATTTGAGAGGATAGGGAGAAAAAATGATTCTCTCGTTGCAGCCGCTTTCGATGAGGCCCTTGCCCGCCATGTTAATTTCTAACTCTTACGGGATCGTGGAGGAGATTGCAGATCGATCGAATGCCAGAAACCCTAATTCCCAAACCGTCTCTCTCTCTCTCTCTCTCTCTCTCTCTCTCTCTCTCTCTCTCTCTATGTATACGCTCTCTATTCATGTTACTTGCCTAGTAGGCTAGTAATAAAAGGATTTCGATTTTCCTACGGAAAAAAAAAAAAAAGGAATACGATTTTGACATAAATAAAAAACAATAATGCTAGTTATCGCATATTTTTTTTCCCACATTTATATCCCACATGATATGTCATTACTTTACTGGAAGGATATTTTCTTTTTCTTTTTTAGGTTTTATTTTTTAATTTTTAGTGTCCAATGTATAAATACCATGTAAGATGGTATGAAATTGTGGTATAAAAATATGGTAAGTGTAGCATTACTGAATAAAAAATTACGATGACCGTACTTAATTTTTACGGATTCATTTTTCCTCACTATATTAGAAGGGTGACATGTGTCAGCACTATAGTGTTAATGCTTACAACTACTTTTTTTATAGTGAACAAAAATAGACTCTAACTTTTACAGTTTACTTTACTAATGGCCCACATGATGAATCTAACAGTCAATCTAGAGATGACAACATGTCAAGTTTGAGGAGGTCCAGGGGGTGTATGTGTAATTATTAAAACTCCATGGGTGTATGTGAAAAGACGATAAACCTTATGGAGTATAAGTGTAATTAACTCCAAGTTTGAGTCGGGTTTGCCAATACCATACTAGTTTCATTGGGTAATTGGGTTTCTATAAGGTATTCAGAGCCCCATTATTTTTAAAAAAAATAATTTTTTTTTATTAATACATATCAAATCAACATAAATACATAATATAGTACAGATGAAATATATTAAAATTCATCATATTACATTACAACAACATTAAATCATAAAAATAACACTATTAAATTTTAAAGACAACAAAAATTAAAATATAATTATATAATATAAATTTTTTATTAAACGAGTATACGAGTTTTTATTGAACAAGTATACGGAGTAGGGTGGGGACGAGAATGATATTATCATACCCATTTAATCGGAGCGAGTCTCTGTAAAGATTTTCGAGGGTGGAGAATTTTGCCATCCCTAGGTTAGGCTATTAAAAAACTAAAGAATCTGTGTCGTGTGGCTGTGTTTTTTTTTTTTTTATCAACTAGCAACTTATATAAGAGCATTTTGAAAAATTAATCCAAATTTGAGCCAATTAAAGACTTTTAATCATTTTTTAAAATATAACCCAAATTTTGGCCCTTAAGTATATAGTGCTCGAACTCCTCTCGAAAAGTATTCCAACACCCCTCGAATACTACTCGAGAAGGATTCGATCAAGCACTTGTTGAGAAAAGTTTGAGCATTACTCCAAAGTTAAATTTATAAAAAAATTTAAACAAAATTAAAAGTCTTAAATGAAAACCTAAAAGGGTTATTTTTCACAATTCCTCTATTTTCTAAGCATTGGTCTTAACCTACTAATACCATTCCACACTAAAGAAATAGGTCAAGGATAAAGATTTACATCACAATTGTGGCATGATTGACAAAGCTAGCACCACCACACTAATGCATTCATCTCAACCGACAAGGTAAGAATGAAGGCATGCAGTGGACCATTGTTAAGAGTAGTTACATCACAATTGTGGCATGATTGACATATCCCTCTATTTGCTTATACACCTCTATAGATTTTTTCTTCGAAAATTTCAAATTTGTCCGAGTCCTTATCAAAGCATGATTCCAAGTGATAGATTTCATTGTGATCACCATTTTTGTCTTTAAAACTTTTTATTGAATCGCTTAATTCGTTGTTGCTTGTTAAAATAGGGTATGAGAATTTTCTCCATTTTCATACCATATACAGATGGAGCAAGGCCAAACAACAAACCGTCTCTCTTTGTCTATCACTGAGTCACTTTTCTCTACCAAGAAAAGAATGACAATGACTGTGCGAATCAAACGGTCATGCCATTAAAAAGTTAAAGAATGTATTTTGAAAACGCGAACGTGGTTGTTTTTGAAATAAATATTGCACTCAAACTTGATATAATAAATTTATATGTTATAAGATAGGTAGGCATGCATGGTGTATTTTCAATAATATAACACATAATGAATTATATCAAGTAGTATTATAGTTAATTAGTTATACATAATAATTTATTATATTTAATTTTTAGTGAAAGTAAGGTCTCTACATAGTTGACTGGACCAGGAAGTATAGGCATGTCACCCTCGGCCTTGAAAAACCCTACATGTCTTTTCCTGTCGATTAAGATTATATAAGACCAAGGACTCGAGAGCAAAATTCATTAGTTTCTAGTTTTCTACAAGAAGTAGTTTCTGGTACCCGGTGGACCTCTTTAGTATGAGGGTTCCATAAGAAAAATACCCCTATACACATACCAAGCCGTCGCACGAACCCACAAGTTTCATTGACTGAAAGTCTGAAAGTCGTGCGCAAATAAACCTCACAAGAAAGAGGCATTGGAATTTTTAACAAATAATATGATTTCTTGCTAAAATTTTAATTAATAAGTACAAATACATAAGTTAAATTTCACTCTATAAACAATTCCAAGCAAAACTATGGTAGGTCCAAGCTCCCTATATATATATATTTAGAGTAGACTACAGCAGCTGATTGCTTGTAATGAAAAAAGAAAAAAAAATGATTGTGTTATAGAATATGGTCCCCATCATGTTTACATTTTTTGGATTTTATGAAAGTGGACTTATTTATACAAAACAAATGGGTAAAAAGTATATATTAAATGAATCCTTTACAAAAACAAGTGGATAAAAATAGTTTATATATATTTTGTAGTTTTTAGAATAAATAAGAATTAGTGGTATAGTTTGGAACTTTTGTGGTTGTCGTGACTTGGGTGTTTGTCCTCCCTCTATATATTCTTGCGACCGCAGAATATTTAGAAGACCACCACCTTGTATTTTATAGTCCTAATTCCTATCCAGCATGTATAAATTAATTTTAAAAAGCGGTAAATGACTCTAATTTTTGTCTTAATAGAAATCACTTTAATTTGCTGAGCTTGTAAAATAAACCTCCACTCTAAATCAAAAGATAATACTCACATTAATTATATGGGGCATTTCTCTCAAATGCATAATGGAGTATGAAAGTAATTCTAAACTACCTAGTTTTATGAAATATAGTAGAATTTATATAATACACAATTTCAATCACCCACATGTACTTTTATGTTAGTATAACTATTAGTCACAATATTAAAGATGAAAAGCACTGTACCTCAAATTTGGGTGATTCTAAATTATTGATCGATAACTATAGCATTTATTTATTTATTATAACTATTCCTCCAATTATTGAAGATGGAAAGCATTGTAAATCAAACTTTCCAGTTTTGGCTGTAAATCATATTGACTTTGACTCCTTTTGTTTTGCTTGCTTCTAAAATCTAAAATCATAATATATTTGAAAAAATATATATAATAGAGAAAGAAAATTATGAAAATAGAAATTAGAAAAAGAAAAAAAGAAAAGAAAACTAGTGTTATTCTAAACATAAAGAGACCAGAGAGGCGAAGAGAGTAAAGAAACGCAGAGAGAGAGAGGGAGAAATGGGAGAGGAGGAGCAAAACGCAGTAGCGGTGGAAGAAGAAGCAGAAGCAAGAGAGGAGGTGGTAGAGAAGGAGGAGATGGTAGAGATATGGAACCAGAGGAAGCAAACCCTTATTCTCGAAATCTCCTCAAAGCTCATCCATGGTGATCTTGAGGCCAAGATTGAAGCCGCCAGAGATATCAGAAACTTGGTCAGAAAGTCTTCATCTTCTGCTTCGTCGTCTTCGTCTTCGTCTTCTTCGTCTGCGAAGACTCGCTCGAAGTTGGGTGCGGCAGGTGTGATACCGCCCTTGGTGTCGATGCTGCTCTCTCCAAACCCAGATGCTCGCCAAGCCTCTCTCCTAGCTCTGCTCAACCTCGCAGTCCGCAACGACCGGTATATATATTTCTCTGGGTCTATTCCTTTGGATTTGTCTGTGTTCGTGTCTGTTTGTGTTGTAATCATTGATGAACTGTGAGTGAGTGACCAGTTTGTGCTAATTTGTTGATGGGTTTTGTTAGCTTTGAGCTTATTTGGTTGCTGGGAATTGGTAACAAGGGGAAAGAGTGAACTTTTTTTTTTTTGTGTTCTGGGATTGTTTTTTAATTTGTTGGAGATGAATTCAGTGATATGACATGGGTTTTCTGTTTTTCTTACATAGGTTGCTTTGTTTTGGATTTTGATAACAAATTAGAAAAGGAAGTTCTCACATATCTTAGCAATTAAATGGAAGGGATAAGGTGGTTTTACGTTTCGGGCCTTCCCGATTGAGCTTAGGGATTCAGTATGATCCGTAGTTATCTATAATTATGTGGATTTGATGACTACTTTATTTAAGAGCTGAGGGAGAGGGAGTTGCAGAGGAAGAAATAGATGATAGTGAATTCGTCATCTGTTTAGTTACTTAGGAAGTTGGGGTTGGACCAAAGAATTAATGCTAAAAAAAATTGTTACTTGAGGGAATAATTAGCTGTTTTCAGTCCAATTAAGACTCAGCTGGATCTTAATTCCTACCCTTTCTTATGACGGATTTGTTATTTCCACTGCAAAAGAGCTGGAATGTCCAAGCCTTGAAAATTTCTGTTGATTTTTTTCTCTCTCTTGGCTTTGTTAGGAACTTATGATAAAATATCTGATTGATGGGTGAGGCTGTGAAGTTCAATGTTCATTTTAATTTTCCTCTTTTCTTGTCTTGCATTCTAAATATGAAAATAAATATCTGGAGATAACTTGTTTCCCAAAGTTTGAATTATTTGTATTTTAATGCTGTACAACTCCTCTCTTAATGCTGCACTAGCATTCTGATAATGAAAAATCAGTCCTGCAGTGATTTTGTCCTTTTTAATGTGAGGATTGTCCTTAACTGTTAATCATGTGAATTCACAGTGTGATAATATTCATTATCCTCAGTAGTGATTGCATTATTATATGTGAATTTTAAGTTCTCAGTAGTTCTGCAATTTTTTTGCTCTGTGGCCATTATCCTCATATTAGGTAACCTCTTTTACTAGTATAATATTCAAATATGTTGTCAGTAATCAGTATTTCTCATTGGATCCTTGTTTGTTGTTAATCAGAAACAAGGTCAAGATTGTGACAGCTGGAGCCATCCCCCCTCTTGTTGAGCTCCTCAAGTTTGAAAATGGTAGTTTAAGGGATTTAGCTACTGCAGCAATCTTAACACTCTCAGCTGCTGCACTGAACAAGCCAATCATTGCAGCTTCTGGAGCTGCACCCCTCCTGGTTCAGATCCTCAGCTCTGGAAGTGTTCAAGGAAAAGTTGATGCTGTGACTGCCCTACACAATCTCTCCGCCTGCAAAGAGAACTCAACTGCTATTCTGGATGCTACAGCCGTTCCTCCTCTAATCAACCTCCTCAAAGAATGCAAAAAGTATTCCAAGTTTGCTGAAAAAACTACTGCCCTTCTTGAAATCCTATCCAACTCTGAAGAAGGACGTACTGCAATCTCAAACACAGATGGTGGGATTTTAACCTTAGTTGAGACTGTTGAAGATGGATCCCTTATCAGCACAGAACATGCGGTTGGAGCTTTGCTCTCTTTATGTGAGAGCTGCCGAGATAAATACCGGGAACTCATTCTTAAAGAAGGTGCAGTTCCAGGGCTTCTGCGATTGACTGTAGATGGCACAGCTGAAGCTCGGGAGAGAGCTCGTACACTGCTAGATTTGCTAAGAGATTCTCCCCAGGAAAAGAAATTGGCGTCCTCAGTTCTGGAGAGAATTGTGTATGACATTGCCACAAGGGTCGATGGAGCTGATAAAGCTGCAGAAACTGCAAAGAGATTACTGGAAGACATGGTTAAGAGGAGCATGGAGCATAGCATGAATCGCATCCAGCAGAGAGCTGCATCTTGTACACCTTCCAATATTCAGTCTACATAACATATCTTTTTGGCTGTAGAAGTTTAAGTTCACAAAAAACTGGGTTAGAGTTTTAATCTGAATCTATGTATTTGTTTGGCCAGTTAAAACTCTGCACCCAGCTAAATCACTCTCCATTTCTAGTTAGGAATCACTGGAGCTGAAATGTTGGATTAGAGTAGGGGTGATCAAGTGGCATTGTGGGTGCATTGTATATCTCAACTGTGGTCATGTATATATAAAAATCACTCTGCTATTTTACTGCACATTTCTTCTGATCACAAGTGATTTTATAAAGAAGTTGCTAGGTGGTAATCACATGTGCAACATTTGAGATGGATGTTCCAAGTTTGAGATATGCTCAGTCCGGGTTCGTATGGCCGGCTGGATTGGAATCCATTCTGTACTGTAGTTGAAGGACCTTATTCTTTTGGTACCACATAAACCTTATCCACTATCACCCATCAAAGAGTGAAACATCAATCTAACATGTGACACCCAATCTCAAATTTAGGGAGAGAACTCCAATATTTTCATTTCTGGTCAAAAGTTCTCATAATGTTGCAACATTTGGAGGGAAATTTGCTACTGTCTCAGTCAGTAGTTAAAATGGTAGACATGTTTGGAGCTTAAAATATACATCCATCCATTATTAATCTGCTTTGAATTGCAGACTGGTGGTTGTTAGATTGCAGCGGCTAAAATAAGTCACTACCAGTATTCATTATCATTATTAAACTATGCAAGTGTGAGATTTGTACTAAAGACCAACAAGCTAATTACATTTTTGCCACTGTCGGTGTGTCAAGCTGCTCAGTGGTCACCTCCCCTTAATAAACACTGAACTACTTTAAGCCAGCAGTTATCTTGCGCGGGGCGCGCAATACGCCGAAGCTTTCATCTCCCTACACGTGGACACATCGTCAGCAGGCAAGTATGCGCAGTACGCCCATTGCGCAGTCTAGGAATCAGCGTTATAGTTTAATCATTACACCCTGTATCCATCTTTTTGACTTAACAAATCACAGACTTTGAGAAATCTAGTAGCTGCGCCCAGCTCACAGTCACACACCCATACTCACACACAGAGACACGAAACAGAGAGAGAAGGGTGATGAAGCTTTCCTGCTGATTTTGCTTCGTCTTCTTGTGAAACAGAAGAGGTAATCCTGACAAATCTTTAATTTGTTTCTGGGTCACTTAGTTACCAGTTTTTGGTTTCGAACATTCCTTCAATTGGCAGATCTTGGAAACCCCACTTCACATTAGTTTCAAGATCTGAAAATAAACAAGTCAAATCAAATAAAACCTCATATTTCTCAAACCCCATTAGTTGCTTTCTCAATTCTTTGACTGTTTCTTCATTCTTGGGCGTTTTAGTTATCTGGGTATTTTTGGATTTTGGGTGGTTGTAGAATAACAAGCTTCTGGTTCCAAAAAATGTTGGGTCGGTCCTCATTTTCCAGAACTGGAAGCTTTCGGCCAGAGAATTTGGGCCCCAATGCCCTTGCCTTAATTGGAAACCTTTGCTTCACTCTGTTTGTGCTCGGAGTATTAATCTTTACCATTATTGCCGCCACGTATGAACCTGAAGACCCTTTGTTTCACCCATCAACCAAGATCACCACATTCCTCACTTCCACATCCAATGCCACTTTCAAGTCCGATGATACTGTGGTCAGGACTGGTGAGAATTTTATGGCTCCCAATCAAACCGAATTGGGATCCTTTATCAACATGACTGATGTTGCTAAAATATCAGAGGGCGACAACCCGGCCAGTGACGCTTCTGATGGGGCATCTTCTGATTGTGAGGGTCCCAAGGGTCCCATTGATTGCCGGGACCCGGAAGTGTTCCATTTGATGATGAGGGCCACCATAGAAAAGTTCAAGGATATTCATTTTTACCGGTTTGGGAAACCAGTGAGGGGGTCGAATGATACCACTTGTGATATGGCTTGGCGGTTTAGGCCTAAGGAAGGGAAGACTGCTTCCATTTACAAGGATTATAGGAGGTTTAGTATTTGGAGGTCTGAAAATTGTAGTCTTAGTGTGGTTGATATTGGAGATTACCATACTGGAGTAAATGCGAGGAAGAGAAAGAAGAATCAGAAACCCGGGTTTGAGAAGGGGAAGCAAGAACAGGTTACTTCATTGCCAGTTATTGGGGAGACTGTGAATGATACCCTTCCAGTGGTTAAGTCTGAAGGTTCATTTAGTGATGGTAAGTACTTAATATATACGGGTGGTGGAGATAGGTGCAAGAGCATGAACCATTACTTGTGGAGTTTCTTGTGTGCTTTAGGTGAAGCCCAATACCTGAACCGAACTTTGGTTATGGATTTGAGTATTTGTCTGTCATCGATTTACTCTTCATCGAATCAAGATGAGGAAGGCAAAGATTTCAGGTTTTACTTTGATTTTGAGCATTTAAGAGAGTCTGCATCTGTATTAGACTCGGTGCAGTTTTGGTCAGATTGGAATAAATGGCAGAAGAAAGATGGGTTGAATCTTCATCTTGTGGAGGATTATCGGCTCACACCTATGAAACTTAATGGAGTCAAGGATTCTTTAATTATGAGAAAGTTTGGATCTGTGGAGCCAGACAACTATTGGTATAGGGTGTGTGAAGGGGAGACAGAGTCCGTCATTCAACGACCATGGCATTTGATATGGAAATCGAGAAGGTTAATGGATATAGTGTCTGGAATTGCGTCAAGATTGAACTGGGATTATGACTCTGTGCATATTGAGAGGGGAGAGAAGGCAAAGAACACGGAGCTTTGGCCTAACCTTGCTGCAGATACTTCACCTAATGCGCTTCTCTCAACCCTGCAGGACAAGATTGAAGATGGGAGGAACCTCTACATTGCAACGAATGAACCGGAGACATCTTTCTTCGACCCTTTGAAAGACAAGTATACCACTCATTTCCTTGATGAGTACAAGGATCTTTGGGAAGAAAACAGCGACTGGTTCCTTGAAACCAGAAAGCTTAATAATGGAAATCCAGTTGAATTTGATGGTTACATGAGGGTGTCAGTTGATACAGAAGTGTTCTTGAGAGGGAAAAAGCAGGTAGAAACTTTCAATGATCTCACCAATGATTGCAAGGATGGTATCAACACTTGCAATACTGCGGCCAGCTAATTCCTAAACATGAGGTTTGAGACTTTGCCATTTGCTAGCTTGCGAATACCCATGTGTACTATTTAGCTATTTTATGTGTTGCATTTGACAAATTGTAAGCCTTAAATGATAGTTTTAGCATTAAGTAGCGTTGTCATGAGTTTTGTACTCGTAGAAAAGCAACTATCAATATTTCATCACTTTAAATTTATCGTCTTAAGTTGAACTTTGGTTTTGTTTTATGTCAATCTATATTTATTGAATCATGGTCACTTTTTTAAGTGTGGAATTGGCTTCCCAAATCTTCTCATGATTGTGCTTTTTTGGATCATTTCAAGATTGTTTATTTTGCTGTATGAACCAAATGAATAAATAGTTTATATCTTTTTTAGTCCTGGATAATCGATTCTATTTGGCAACAATAGAAATCACTGTTTTAATGGTGACTGGTGAGCACCAGATAGTAAATGTCGTTATCAACATTTAACAATTTAGTCTCCTTGATAATATTCGGACAATAATTCATTCCAACTTGTGTTTATTTGAAAAGGAATTTAGCTGAGTAACCAGACTATACATTGCAACCAACAAAATTATCATGGAGCGCAGACTTGATAAATTGGTGGCTGATACCCACTTTCCTGTTATCTTTGCTGTGGGTGTTAATTGTATTAGAGTGGTGCTTGAAATACTCATTCAGATGAACAAAGTAAATGAATACCCCATTAGCCAACAAGAAGCAAAGTGCCAATCAATATAGTTTGCTTATGAAATTGCTACTACGTATTATTTGAGAATATAAATAGTTCCCTATAACAAAATTACTTGGCCTAGCATTGATACACTGTGAACTAAGTAGTTCTGAAGTACAAATTGGGTGGACCAACTGACCCAAGTAAATTACAGGCAACTATCAACAAAATGCCATCAAACGAAACAGGTCAATGCGAACCTTCTCTTTTCCCTCTACATTCTTCTCTGATATAATAACATAAAAAAAAAAATTTGAAAAACGAACCGTTCTCTGTATACAAAACTAAAACATATCAATCTGGTGAATATCATTTCCGACCGGTCTTCCACTTTTTGACTGGAAAGAGGGTCACCTTTTTGCCAGGATTGTTAGTTCTGGCTTCTGTAGATCGTAACATGGAAATGGTGACTTGCTGCAGATCTTTGTGTGCCTTTCCATCTGAAAATGGTTTCACCTCAAATGCACCCCTAGTGAAACCTCTAGCAACCTGAAGGATTACACCTCTGACGATTAGTGATTATCAATGAGAGTGAGTCAATCCATTACCCAAATATGTATGAATGAGCTTCAAAGCACAGGTCAAGAAAGCTTGGGTCATGTTTGCTACTGGAATTAATAAAGCAAAAGTTTCTCCTAGCAACTTAAATTTCAATTTAATTTG
Source organism: Dryas drummondii (assembly GCA_003254865.1). Classification (NCBI taxonomy): domain Eukaryota; kingdom Viridiplantae; phylum Streptophyta; class Magnoliopsida; order Rosales; family Rosaceae; genus Dryas; species Dryas drummondii. The sequence goes on along the minus strand of QANW01008357.1, from coordinate 1,277,747 downwards.
TTTCATGGACAAAACAACATAGCAACTGTTTACTGTTATTCATTTATGCACACTGCCAATTTACATAACAGGTTGGTGTCAGTGGAATCATTCATACCATCCTAATCTTGAATAGAAACTCCAGAATTTGAGTCAAGATTCAAGAATACCCCACTGATTGTACATACCTTTAGTAGAATCCAAACTTTGAGGGAACTACTCAAAACAGCAAGTCTTGTCCTTTTCCCAGAAGTTAAGTACTCACACATGTGATGATCAACTCTCAGAATAAATTTTGGCCAGGATTTGGGGTTCTCTGGGTCCGGTTTCTGTTCCATCATTGCCTGATAAAAGTTCCAAGTAATTTTTTATATTTGAAGAGGCACAACAAAAATTGAAAGAATTGAAATTACAAGGAATTACTAGCTAGGTAAGATTCTAAAGCCTGCTTGCAGTATTTCAATTTGAGAAAGAAATGAATTTCCACCCATTTTGGAATTTATCAAAAAGGAAATTAACAAGGAATTTCTTTCTTTATAAATTATTCCCGATTTCATGTGCTGGTTCTTCCCAAGTGTTTTTGGTGCTTCGTCTTTCAGATTTATATGTATAAAAAGCAACGTCTAGTAGTCTAAAACTTCACTTACAAGTAAACGGGAAATCTCTTGTTCAATTTTGGAGAAGGAGGTCTCTAATGCTTCAACCCTCCCAGTGGCATGACAGCAAGTGCATGGTTCACTAATCATAAATGTCACACTAGGTCTTACCTGTCCAACATGATGCCATCATTCATCAGATAAAAGAGTAAAACTCAATTGAGCTCATCAAGCATTGTGCCAACAATGTATATAAATCTTCTGAGGATTATCATGTTGCCCTTGATATAAATTTCTGAATATTAGATGATCTATACATGTAATTGTAATTTCAAGCAACTTTCTAGCCAATCACAAATAGTTGGGACATCGCTTATTGCAAATCTGTCCAAAACTATTTTCATATTGCTCATTAAAGCACTGTCTAAAACTATTTCAAAGCGCTGTCCATAATAAAAAATATTGCTCATTAAAAGTTTCATGATAATTTAAAAGCAAGGAGAAAATTGTGAATCACAATAATGCAACATACTCGCTTTCTTGTTATTTCCATAAGTCCATGCCTAGACAGTTCAGAGACTTTAACCATAGATCTGTCTCTCTCAACAGCCTTCTTAGCTTCTTCATAGACCAATCTCTTATTTGCTGAAAATAAGGTAGTGTCAAATAGAATTCAGAAATGAATACTGAAGTTCTCAAAATAAAATGATTAACAATTTCAGGCCCTGTTTTCATACAAACATGAAATTCTCTAAATTGCTTTCAAGCCTAATGACCAACTCAGTTATGTATACCAAACCTTTGGAAGGAATCCAAGACCACATAGCATGCCTTCGAAGTTTCGAAATTAAAAAAAAAAAAAAAGATAATGAGGCAACCTCAAATATCTACTTTGTTATTACTTATATTGTAGCAAATGCTAGGGTGCATGTTTGTATTACAGCATCCAACATATGTTACCAGCAGAACCATATGACCGTTGATTGGGCATTTCCATAGTTTTATAGTTCAAGCCTAACTCAGTTTATAACCTTAAAGGCACATGCCTGACAGGCTGACATGTACTATCTCTACAAGTGAATGTGAATAACTATGATATCGATCCTAGAGTGGAACAGAAAAAGGCTGAAACTCAATAGGCCATGTACAGTTCAAGCCATTGCAAACAAACCCATGGCCCATGGGACATGCACAAATATATGAATCATGCACATTTCAACACCCAAAAGAGAGGGAGAGACTTTGACTTACATTCATCAGCCATATCAATGAAATCTACCACAATTATGCCACCAATATCTCTCAGTCGTAACTCCCTTGCAATCTGAAACATCAAACAAGTACTGCAAGCTTAAAGAAATAGATGGAAAAATAGGAGAATCTTTCTTAAACCTTCCCAATGTGGAAGGGGAGAGCTGAGCATATCCAATCCTAGAGTCGAGAGGAAATGCTAACATACTCCCACATTACTTGGGTACCTTTGGGATGTGCAGTGATTAAACACAAATACCCTTTCCTTGTAAGTTGGTTTTCAAGGATGAATTCTACCTATGGGTTTAACATGATATCTCAGCATTTGTACCGTGGGGATGGGTCTATCAGCTATCATTTGAGATAGAAGAAAACTACATAGGGCTAACATATCAGAATACTGTTACCTAGCAGGAAATATATAAGTTGCTTATCTGTGCAAGGAAAACAATCTCCAAAAGCGGTAATAAGAAAGAGTTCCACATCTAGCGTACTTGTTTGGCAGCTGCAAGGTTGACATCCAAAATAGCCTTCTCCTGTGAAGTTCCCTGACCAAACATCCCATGTCCCCCATTCACATCAATAGACACTAGTGCCTCAGTTTGCTCAATCACTAGAGAACCCCCGTTAGCAAGTGCAACCCTGTAAGGCAAGAGATGTAATGAACATCAACAAAATTACTCAACTAAGCCTTCTTCCCCCAATCTAAAAGAAAAAGGAAAGGAAGAATCTACTTTTAAGTTCAGAACAATTGAACTTGTAGCCAGAAATACAAAAAGAAACAGTTAGAAATGAATTCGTCCACAAACATTTTACAATTGAGGGAAAGATAGACTACATCACTTAATACACGAGGCACATGTTGGGCTCCCCCTTTGATATTCTGATCTTTCACTGATTTCAAGACAAGCTGAGAGCTTCAAGATATTCTAATTTTTCAAATCCCACTTTCAATACTTGGTGTCTCAAGTTAAAGATTGATTATCAGGGTGTCATTAACTTGGAGTGACAAAATAACTGCAGGAAACTGCTATACAAGTGTTAAATCTTAAGAAAAAAAAAAAAAAATTAATGAATATTTTTTGTTGCATCTTTATTGGCCACAACATCTATGAACTTGAGTGGCATCCCACAGAACAAAGATTGCTGTAAGAGATATCTTTTAACCTCTCATCACAATCCTTTAATTTGTGTGGAACCTTATGTTCACCATAATATCAGGCTCAATTCAGAAACTAGGCTATTTCCTATCAAGGTTCAATGAAGACTACTATTTTACTAACAAGTGGCCTAATATGCATCTTCAGAGCTAGAAAATGTGACGACTGGCAACATAAGCAATATTGACTACCCTCACCTTTTACTGAGCATATTGTTGATCTCTTCTTCGATGTTAAATTCATCAAAAAGAGGAATTCTTTTATTGAATAACTCAACTCGATCACAAAGATCAGGGGCAATCTCCTGAAGGTAATTAGTAACCTGGAAAGCGTATTAAAAGTTGACCCTTAGTATTCATAGAAAAATAATAAAATTGACTACAAAGTGACTAGGCGGTTGCAATTAATGAAGGATAAATCTCATCAGAGATATAAAAGAAATTAATTGTAGACAACTAGAAGTCTGGAACCATATTATGCTTTCCCAAAACCATCTTCTCAGCTCTCCTATATAACAGATACAGCAATTACAATGTTCACCTCACTAAGACTCCATAGAAAAGGAAAGAAAAATCCAACCAGACATGCACTCACACACAAACCTCCCATCCCCAAAACTTCATGCACAATTTCCAATCTACTAAAAAATAGTCCTCTCTGATAGTTTATGTCATACCTCATGATATGTCCTTGGAGAGTCAACTACCATTTTCTCAACCTGAAGTATCCATAATAAAGAGCGCAATTAGAGGATAAGTCTGTGAGATTCTTTTAAAATTTTGATGTAAAGAAAATCATGAAAATGACACAAGATATTGACAGAATGACTTTGTTATAAATGATAGAAAGTCACCGTCTCATTAAAATAATCCTGGACAACTGAGAGCGTCTGACCCATTGCCCGATGCAGAATGACAGGAATGGCCCCTTCCACACCTTCATCAGCAGCAAGAGCTGCAGATTTTGCATGTTCCATAATATTTTTCCAAGTTGAAACCAAACCTTCCAAATCCTTTTGCAGTTCCTCAAAAGAATGACCAGCAGCAACAGTCCTTACAGTCAGACCAAAACCCAGAGGCTGCAAAGTTTTTGCTATGACTTTCAATCGTGTACGCTCAACACCACCGATTTTTTTTGAGATTCCAATTCTATCACAACGAGTTATTAATATCTGCAAGCCAGGGGACTCAGAGTTGTTGATATATTCATAAAAATAAAGAATAAGGAAGAGTCAGAATTTAAGAAAGGGACGAAGGGTGAATCTCAACATACCCAGAATCTGCTCTTTAATTTTGGATATGCAGTCAATGTGGGACCTTTTGAACCCAACCCCTCTTTGACAACTTGTACAATAACTTTTGTGCCTTTCTGAACTCGGGCCCACTTATTCTCATTAGTGACAGTATTTGTATCATTCTTCTTATTTTGGAGGTGAGCCATTTGAGAATTGCTAGAACCATTTATGGCAACAGGAATGGCACTAGTTTGACCTTCTAGAAAATCAGCTTTTACTTCACCATAATTGAGTATACTACCATTCACGTTTTCCTTAACAACATCTGAAACATCAAAGTCATCCTCAATCTCATGCTCCTCATCATCATTGTGCATTGATTTAAAAAAGTCATCCAGAGAGCTGATTTCAGTGACGTCATCTGTGACTTCAACATCAGGTGGCATGCGTTCATTTTCATAGGCAGTAACATGATCTTCAAACATATAACTGTTGGCTTCCATTTTCTTTGTCCTACGGAATGGCGGGAATACAAATGGTTCTCTGTTTTGTTTAATGTCCATTAGAGAGGGTCTAGAATTCCCAATATTTACAAATGCACCACCCATATGGGGGACAAGTTTCGTAACCATCCCTAGATACACACTATCACACTGCACAGTGCTTTTAACCGGTTCCAGTAGTAACTCAACCAATTTCCCATATTCCAGTAGAGCTATCCTTTGCATAGTACATATGGAAGAATTAATAAGTATAATGGTAGAAACAGGTTCCTTCGAAATTAGATCATTCCTTTCTTCAGACAACAATTTTCCTGTATCATCCAAATTTGTCACACCATCTTTTATGTTGTCATTATTTTGGGACATATCAGACCCCATGTTATCCTTGGGCACTAGAAAGAAGAGAGGTGATTGGAGTAGCCAGGGTTCCTCAACAGGGTCATGTCTTTCAGTTGAAAAACTATTAGAAAGTGAGCCCCCCTGACTGGTATTCACTGTACGATCACCAGCAGAGTCCACATTATCCTCCATAGGATCATCTAAGAAAGGGTTCAACTCTATTATGTCACTATTAGAAATTAAGCCCTTGCGAGTATCACTTGTTGTAAGTTCACTATCAGAGAATAACCTTCCCTTCTCCATAGAGATATTTATGACTGGCTTTGACTCTATTACATCACTTTTAAGGTAATTCATAATCTCATCTTCATCTGTCAAAGCACTGGAAGCATTTGAGTGTTCAGAAACATTTCAACAAAGGAGATTGCATATACCAAGGCATCAAGATGGAGATTTACCTCTAGATGGAGTTGAGAGTAAAGGTTGTATTGGAAAATATGCCTCCTCTATCCATGATCCCCACGAACAAATTGGAGACATTGCAGTATCAGTCCTCATCCATGAATCTCTCACCACAACTTTTTCACCTTGTTTCACAGGTAGGGGTACTGATAGAGAGAATTCAGGTCCAGGTCTCCAAATGATGTCATATGAAGGCCACATTTCTCTCTTTATAAAATAGTTATACTTGAAATTTACACCACCAGCAATCTGCCAAGCAAGAAAGGGTGAATAAGGGGACCATTTAGCAAGATAAAATTAATAATCGAAAATCAACAACATATTCTAAGTATCTCTCTATGTCTCTCTCTTTTTCCTTTACCTAGACAAGTGTCTATACGCAGCTCTACATCTAAAGGTAATTTTTCAACTACTTATGTTATCGTATTGAAAAGATATGTATTACCATTGGAATTTTTTGTTATTTCATTTGTGTAAAATAGATAAGGACTTTGCCAATGTCAAAAAGATATCTAGAATTTCAAAAAAGAAGTTCTAACATGACATTGAATTTCATAAAGGGCCTATAAGAACTGATATCTTTAAAACAAAAGGGCTGATAAGAGAGTAGCTCCCACAATGAATATAATTCATCCATCATTTCATACTTCACAAAGCACCAGCATGATCATGTGCTGCTTAGAATGGCTAGGCAAAATTACCTTGAGTTCAGCCTTCCATAAGTTTTTATGTTCTGTACAAGACATTAGTACAGCAATCTCCGGTTCCCAGCAGCCGAGAACAGAAGGATCCCCAGTAATGTACAGAAACTGACCAGCTTCCAGATCAGCCTCTATATTCCAAACTATCTTGCACATTCCTTTAAGAGCAGCATTTGACTTGCCTGAGAAACCATAATGTGCTAGATCCATCAGCCAATTTAAACTATAGAAAAGTACTTCCTTAAAGGATGATGTGAAACATTAATGACTTTAAAGAATAGTAGTTAAAGGATGATGTGAAACATTAAGGGCTATAAAGAACAATAGTTTACCCATTACTCCATTAGTACAGAATACAGAGAGAGGCCTTCTCTTAAAATCCTTGTTTTTTAGTGTTGGGAAGGGAGGGGTTTAGGATTTTCCTTATAATGGGTAACACGACTAAATAAGAATTATCATCTTTCTAAGAAAAATTTAGATTAAAATGCTATTACTCAGAGAAATAATGCATATTTCATAGGAAAGCTAATGGAACTTATGCATCTTATTGACTTTATCTTCTTCACATTTTTATAATTGTCTGTCTGACCACAGAAAGAATGCTTGAGTCCATAAGTAGATGAATTGGACATTAAAAGCATGTCATTTTCAGGAAAGGGGGGCTTGGGAAGTTCTCATTGGAATCAATGCCTACGGAAAGAAGAAAGTAAAAGGTTAAAAATAAAATTACTGAACCAAAGCAAGGAACTGTAACTAGAATCTACAAATGTTAACATAGACAAGAAAACAAACAAATTGCATGCAGCTGAGGTGGACAGTAAGATTGACATGAGTAGACATAATATGATTGAGATAACTACCTGATGGTTAAATGAAGTATTAAAGCTATAAAGTAACATTTTGGTTCCCATAAAGAAGCAAATGATATAGTCAAGCATTGCATATTGTATTTAGAACCTCACCACAAGAAGTTCAAAACTGGAGTGTTGGGTTACCTTTCTCCATGGACTTTATAGGGGATCTTTGGAAAGAACTATGCTTTGCCGTACAAAGAGTGAATCTGAACACATTTCCAAGGGGTATGTGATGGCATATATACCTGCTTTGACACTAGAATGTATTAAAGCTCTTCAGAGAGAGAGAGAGAGAGAGAGAGAGAGAGAGAGATTTCAAGGTAGGAACTATCAGACTTAATAGAAGTATCATATAAAGCATTTACTTTATAAAAACTATTTTTTCCATCTTTCTTTTGAGACACATAAATTCTGAATTTTTCATATCATGCATGAATAGGGTAGAGGAACAACTACGCCTGGTCATTACATTACCATAAATATTTATCCTTTCCTGTACCTGCATGTTTAATGAAAATCTCATCTTTCAAACCCCCCCCCCCCCGCCCCCCCTCTTTTGGAGTAAAGAGAGTGGTGCAACACATCATATATAAACCATCAATTCCATTGTGTCGCATCAAATGTAAACCATCAGTTCCATTAATTGCGTGTGTTACGCTTTTATGATGTGGATTAACAAAAATATATGAAACTAATGACATTGGACCGCAAATAGGAAAGTGCTACCACGCTGGTACCTGTATCCATAGAGCAATAGCTTGGTAGAACGACCCCCGTAAATAAGTATTGTGGGGATAAGATGTTTTAGCAATTGTTTTACTACATATCACAGTGGTGATAACACTGGTTTGAATTAAATACAATCTAAGCAAGAGAAAACTCATGGTGATTTCAAGTGTATGTGCTGCAGTTAGACAATGAGAGCTGAGCAATGCTGAATAAGAAAAAGACCCATTTACATGATTTCGTCTGCAGCAAATAAAACATCCAAGCTTGGTTCCAAAACATAGAAGACGCAACCACAAGCACTCGATACATAACAAAGACATCGACTTCAATGTGTGTATATTGTAATTCATTAGAAACCAACAAAACCCAAACAAATTTAGGAGCAGAAGCAAAAAGAAAACCAGTATAGCATATGTGTGTGTATTTGTATGAACTTACGGCGATAGAAACCTCAAGCTCACTGAGCGAACTAGACAAGAGGAAGAGGAGGAGAAGTGGGTTCGTTGGCTGAGAAGACGGTAGTGTCGCCGAGGACGAGCACGAGCTTCGGGAACGTCCATGAGCCGCCTGGCCTCCAGTGCTTCAATGGAGTAGGGACAGTGAAGCAGAGAAGCCATAAAGGGTAGTCCTGGGTTGGTAAATTAGGACTTGCAGCAGGGACAGTTTCGTCATTTGACGGGTGCGAACTTCAAGTTCAAGCCTTCAACTTTGGGACTGTGGATAGTGGATAGAATGAAATTTGCTGCTTGCGAGAAGAAGAAGATAGAATGAAATATGGGCTTGCAGCTTACTAGTGTTTTTGGCTTGGCGCCTTCTATCACACGTGTGTGAGTGTGACTGGGTGGGTAATTTTCACCTTGCTTCTCCTTATGTCTGTTTTTTGAAATTGTGCCAATACTATGTTAAAAAAATGGAATTAGGGCTAAATGAGTTGGGTTTTAGGTTTAGTAATTAGGGTTAGATAATTAATTTTGGTTACTTTGGAGGGAATGGATCATGGACCTATCATAATCCTAACACTAATATTTTATCTCATCCACCTTCACTACTTGAGTTGACCTTAAGGGTTAGATAAATTAATAAAATAAAATAAAATGTAATTTTGGATATAACATAATAATAGTAATACATAAAATTATTATATGTGATTATAACCACGTGTCATATTGAAGTGGTGTTAAGATCACACCTAATAATTTCTCTTATAATACACCCATTGGACCTATAAGCTATCCTCTTTCCTTCTAGCCAAAAAAACAAAAAACTATCCTCTTACCTCTTGATTGAATAAGGAGAATTATGGGTCTTAAAGCTAATTATTGGTTGAATAATTCATGATTGGTTTGGAGAAGGAACACTAGCACATAATTCTTCAACCCAACTATCCTCTAATCCAAAGGGGGATGATCACTAGCTTCCAGAGAGATGGGTGGGATTGGGAAGCTTGAGGCTGAGCTGCCTTTTGGCATGTCATTTGCACTCCTACTAGTCTCATTAGTTGGAAAAACACTTTCCTATCACAGGTGTATATAGACAAGTACTAAGTCATGGTATGAAAAAAATAAGATACAATAAGTATATATAACTGATACATGAAATTAGTTGTAAAGAAGATAAACTTATCTGCGAAAGTCCCCTAGTGGATTGCCTACAACTCCTTTGAGCATGAGGAGTATCAACTATCAAGATTGGGCTTGGTCCTTCTTTCCATTTGGAAGTTGGTTCCAGGTAGAGTATATATGAATGATCAAAACTGGAAGAGGCCATGTGGCCCATGTCTAATGATGCCTCTTGTTTTGGTTTGCAATTGCCCTTGGAGACTCATAATCACTTCTTTGAAGTCTATGTCCCAAGCCGAACAATCCCTATGTTCTACCTTCCTTGATTGACTAAGAGTTAATGTTCTCCATTATTGGCAGAATTTGGAACTATAACTGATTCTTGTGTCAATTAGTATGGTGTAATTAACTAATTACTAATTAGGGGTGCACCTTGAGCAAGTTAGGCAAGTTAGAGGGTTGAGGGGGTGCACCTTGAGCAAGTTAGGCAAGTTAGAGGGTCGAGTGAACTCAACCCAAGATTCTTAATTTGGATCCCAAACCCAAGCTCAACCCAAACCTAATCTGTAAACAATTCTTTTGAACTTAAGGTGCCTGAACTGATCGAAATGAGCTTAATCCGCAAACTCAACCTCCAAATTCAACTCGCATGCTCAATTCATGTGTGCTAACTTGTAGATTTAACAATAGTACTATATAACCTAAGTTTCATTTTTTTTAAAGACGGATTCGGGTTGAACTCGAATCGTCAAACCTCCAATCCGAATTTGATTAGGTGTTGGCAATTTTCTCAACCCAAAGCTACCATTCTACTTTAATCTTCCCATACAAGCTAAAATTGGATTAGAGTTGGACAGGTTCACCAATTCCACACTATTCCTGTTGAGTGTTGATCCTTCTCACTCTGGCAGCTTCCGTCACACATAATGTCTTTTAGCATGATGATAGAATTCCCTGCATTGAACGTGCCTGCAGGAAGAAAACGACTGCATCACTCCCCTGTTTTTTTTATTTCCTTTTCTTTTTTTGGCTCAGAAGAGCACAAGAGAAACGCATTACGAACGTACAAATAAAAAGGGACCACCCTAACGTCATTTCTAGCGGTCCTCTATCTTTTGATTAATCCCCATCTACACCTCCTCTATGTTGTCTTTAGTTATTTTCATTTGCTGCTCCAATTTCTTGCCCTTTTTTCCATTCTTCACATAAACCATAGTTTCAAGGACAGCCAAAACAATGAACCTTCGTTTAGAGTTTCAGACCACCTTCATAATGAAAGCAAACTCCACCCTATATACTACTTGAACAAACTGAAAATGCTATAGTGGGTTCAAAACTTTCATTTTGTTTCCCATATATAAGAAAAGACTTGATCAAGGATCCAACATCAATATTGCAGCTAGAACTATGGCACTTGCGCATATTGCTGTTAAGTTAGTGATGGGGTCATCAATCACACAGTTTCATTACATTACATTTTATATGAAATTCATCCATTGAAGCTAGCTTAAACATGATTCTGCAACATATGGCTGCATAAAATTGATATTCCACAAGTAAAACTCAAAAGATTCAATAAACTCAAAGCTGAAAGTAGGTATGTGTAAACATCAGTAGCTTCATAATATGTACTATTGTAAAACTTTTGGTCACTGAGACCCATTAACATATTATCACGGTTTAACTCGCACATTACATAAGTATAACAAACACTATGGCCAGCCGATACATTCTTTGTAAATACCTGTACACTAACGCTGTACACGAAACATCCTTGACTTGCATGCTTGTAAATCTGCTCACCAAAAGCAGGATGCCTCCTCCCCAGGCATCAAAGGAGTCCTGCAAAGAGGGCATGTAATGTTCCAGTAGGTCAACCACTTCTCCAAGCATGCTTTGTGAAAAAGATGGCCACAAGACAAGTGGTTTATCTCTGATTCAGGTTCAAACTGAGTCAGGCAAACCGAGCAGTCGTGTTCCAGCTGCTTGAAGCCACACAGAGAGTCAAACCGAATTGCTGGGATACAGTTCCTGAACTCCTCAATGTAACTACCAGGGGGGCAAAGTTGGAACTCAAATGATTCTGAGGGGTTTTCAGTGAAGTCTTCTGATGGGGTTGAAGATGATGAGGACGATGAAGACGAGGAGAGACGGATACCAACTACGTGCAGGATTGATCGGACTATGCCTTTGACAATGGAGATTGATAGGGCTGTGTTTACTAAGAGCACACATAGAACTCCTTCTGATGGAGCTGGGAGATTTGAGAGGCCCATTTAATCAAAACAGAAGTTGTAAGGACTCTGGTTTATAAAGATAAATGTATTATGGAAGCTGGAAGGTCCAAACTCGGCTAAAATAAGTCAAAGATTGTTTAGGGACAGTGAAACCAAAATGAACTGGCAGAGACACAGAAGGGGAGACCAATTATTATATCAATTTGATGAGTCGGAGTTGAGTCACATAAAGATGAAACTCACCAATATCTTCTTGATATCCAACCTGCAATGCATTAACGGGAAAGATTAGAACTTTATATAAAGAATAAATTATGAAATTGCCAATAAACAGATTAAGCATAAAGCATAAACTTCCACTGATAAGTATCATATAATTCCTATCAAACACAAATAATATATGATAAAAGTGAAAACAATCTTTAAAAAGAAATTATAGCTGTGGAGATCATGAATATGCAAGCAGTGGGAAATATATTCTGTTAAAGAGAATTACAAAACCGATCTGCAGAGAACCCAAAAACCCAAATTATAACTGTGGACAATCATATCAGTGAAACAGACTGAAAACATTAGAGGTTTGAGAGGGACCAAAAACCAATGCCAAAATTGATGAGAGGGACTGAGGGAGAAGACCATTGAAAAAAACTTCTTTCATCATCAAGATCTAGCAAAATTGTGACCTTGATGGAGCCCAACAGGGTCAAAATAGAAGATCAATAAAAGAGAGAAAAAGCAACATGTACAAAGAAATGCTCAAACAACATGATCTCAATACACAACCCAATTTCCTGAGCCCAGAACATCCTCAACAAAATGTATCAGAAGCTGACTTAAGATCTAGCATTCTTCATCAAAAAAACATTAAAAAAAAAAAAACTTTTCTTTGATTGCTAACAGTAAAAAGGAAAACTTTTCAAAAGGACCCAGATAAGAAAAATGAACAAAGAAACAGAAAATAAAGTCCAGAGCTTGAACTGTGGCTGAGAAAGAGACTTCAATGGACTTACACAAAGTGAAGATTTTGGGGAGCTCAAGCTTTGATTCCAGACAGAAACAGAGTATCGCCGAGAGGAAGGGATTCTTGGGATTTAGGCAGCAGTCACACACCGCATAAAAATATATATAGTTTTGTTTGACAATGGCTGCTCTGCATTTCCTCTATATATATATATATATAGCAGAGCATCCACACCTACGATAATCGGCAACTAACCCATATTTCCTATCCATGGTTAGACTTTCGCCATTTGCGGACTCTATTTTTTCCTTAACCATGGTTACTTTATATCTTTATTTATTTATTTATTTAGAAATGTTTTTTTTTTTTTTTTTGTCCAATATATGGAACTTTATATCAACACCTTCTGTTTAGTCTTTTTAAGGCTTGAAGTCTTTAACCTTCTATTCCATTTTCGTTTATTAACAGTAATGTCAATTTGATTTGTCTTGCATATCTCTAGACAATTACTTACCCAGTATATTACTATATTATATCTCTTCAATTTGTTGGAAGTTGGAATTCCCTCCCTTACATATCTCTTTAATATGTAGTATGACAGTTTTAAAATACAACATGGTATAATGGAAAATTAATAAAAAGTTTGCAAAATGTGTGATACACTGAAATTTTATTATAGTGTTTACAAATAACTATCTATAAAAATGTTTAGAATAATTAAAAAGAAAATAAAGAGAGTGCACCCATCTCACACATGATCCGAAATCACTCATACCACTCCAATATAATTTGATAGAGATAGCATAGTCATTCAAAAAGGATTTTTTAAGTGATTATATTTGAAATATTTTAGGTATTATGTTCTTTTCAGTTATAAATTAATATTTATTTGTCAACACAATAGGTAGATAATAGCATTATTTTAACATGATGCATAAAAAGTAAAACAAAAACCTACTTATCACATATATACATATATTAATATTTTATATATTTATCTTTCATTATGTGATTATAAAAAGGAGGAGACATAGATACTTAAGTATATACACATTTTATATAGAAACTTACTGATTAACAAGAGTTGCACTCTGAACTGAAAAGTTTTAAACATGCTGAATATAGGCGTGGGCTGTGGACAATTTTGTCATGGTGAAAAGAGAAAACATCCCCCCTTGTTCATACGAATCATACCTCACTCAACAACGACATGTGTCATTAATTCCTTGATTACTTGTCATAGTTTTCACCACTTGTCGCCATGCCAATGTGTTCCCTTTGTACATTTTATGGGCCCACCCTCTTATTGGAAGCTAGTTCTAGCCTACGTGTCCTTTTTCCTCCGGAGCACTGATAAATTGACATGGTAGTGGGCCAAAGGAGCACCCCAATCATCAGCACCATTCTCCAGGTGGCAAATGAGCTGTGTTCAAAAACGTGACATGTGTATGGTTAATGAAACAGAGATGATTAATGTTATGCACACCCATGGCCCATGGGCTTGGATGAGGATGATGGTGAACCTTCCTTCAGCCTTTTTCTTGAACACTTGAACTTTCACATGTTTGGCCAAAAAAAAAAAACTTTCACATGTCATAGATTCTTTTTTATTTATTTCCCAAGTTGATCAATAAAAAGAGGGACAAAATGTCTTGTATGCAGTCACATTTTGTATATTTTAGAGTTGCTTGCTGCCTGTTCATGGAATCTGAGCTGATCCCATAAGAATGACAAAATATCCTTGGTTGGTATACATGCACTATGATGGAGTGGTTTGTATATGTACGCAATGAAAGACCAAAACTATGTGATCACTTGCTAAACGAACTTTAAGAGAGTAGCGTAGGTGACAAACCTTATCTGGATGATGCAAACGAAAGTCCGCAACTTATGCAAATCTTTTGGAAAAAATTGAATCCCCTTTGTTTGGTTTGAAAGAGTTTCGATTGTGTGTAATCCTCTTTATCATCTTCTAGCCTCCTTGGTTAATTTTGGCATGTGTTTGGGTGTGAGCTGACCCATATTTACAGAGAAAATAACATGAGCACGGGCACGAGCATGCTTACACAAGCATATACACGACATCATTAAAAATGGCACAACACAAGTATAAAACGAGTCAAGCTAGTACGTACGTACAAGCACGACAATAGCAAATGGGTTGGGTTGAGATGAAGGTTTTAGCCAACCAAACACAACATATATATCATGAGCACAACACGAGACAAGTATAGTACGGGTACGGGCACGATAAAATTTGTAGCATTTCTCAAACATATTATGCTTTTTCTTTAAAGATGAGAAATATGTTATTGTCGGAAAAGAAATGTTCAAACACAAATCACTATATAACTATACGATACAAATTATTTCTTAAACTCATCCCATAATATGGTTTTTTAATCAAAATCGTGAATGATTTGAATTATGAATCTTTATTATGGAGTGACCTGAAACGAATAGTTTATACATATTAAGTTACATAGTGAATTTAATATGCTATATTTAGAACTCCTTACTCATTATATCTTTCTAGAAATAAGATTGTAAATGCTAACACAATTGCATTATTAAAGATTTTAATGTTGGTGTATGTTAACATGGCAAAAGTTTAAATAAATGGAGATGGACATAGCTAGACAGTGACAACATTGTTGGTGACTGTAATAATGGGTGTTAGCTGGTGCACACAAATGGACATGGACCTGCACATGCACAGTTGATAATATAACCTGCAGGAAATATACATATTACAGACTAACAGGCCCAAAGACTTATTACAGATCCGACATGCATCAACCACAAATTTCAGTACATATTCTCACGCATTAATTTGTCTCCATATCATGGATAAAGTTGTGCAAGCTGGAGATTCTGGGTGTCTCAGTTTCACCACCAAACCAATATCCAAACAAGGGAAAAAGATTTTGTTTGTAAATCATACCATGTGATTGTATATATTGATGTGTTATTATCAATATTAGTTACTCAATGAAATCATGATGCATTTGTGTGAGGCTAGTGAAGCCAACTATGTATGGATCGTATGGCTACCTAAGGCTAGGTTTTTTTGCCGGCCAACCGAAAAATACCTACCGGTGACTCAATCCAAACCGATCCGTTCAATAGTTGTTTGTGCAATATCGGTTTCGGCATAACAACCGAACCGTGGCCCCACTATCGGTGTCGGAAACAATTGCTGCTATCATTAATCGAAAGCCCAAATAACCAAACTGTGCCGCCATTATCATCGATCGGAAGCAACCGAACCCAAAACTGGTGGTAATCGACAATAGTCGGTTCGGTGACGGTTCATTTTTGCCTCATTTTGCCAGAGTCGATTTAGTGGTCGGAAACTGCCAATCGGTTCGATTATTGAATCAATTCCACCCCTATGGCTACCTTTACATAGGGTTGGGCAAAAATCGGTCAAACTGGTTAGACCAAACCGAAAAAAACGGTTTAGTTTGAAATCGATCAACAAAAAGTCAACATTTTAAAAAAATCGAACCGGACCGGTTTAGTTCCGGTCCAGTTCTGGTTTGAGTTTTTCACAAACCACCTAGACGGAACCGGACCAGATATATTCAATTTATAATTAATTTAAATATTTTTATTACACACAAATGGTTTAATTGAGGATATTTAACAAATGGTTTGATAAAATTTTAAAAAAAATTTAATGAATAATCTTATATTTAACTAATAATTTTTGTTTAATTGTTTGTTAAAAGTTAAAACACACAAATGGTTGAATTGAATCTTTTAATAATTTAGTTTCCATTTTTTCTTTAAACACACCTATCATTGTATAATAATTTAACTAATGTACCTATCATTGTTTATATATATATAATTATGTATAAATTAACTAGTTAGTAGTTATATAAATTAGTTAATGTAGTTAGTAGTTACATAAACTAGCTAGTTAGTAGTTATATAAAGTTATAAGCTTAAATTGTTAATACTCTAATCCTAATGTCCTTTTTAGTTTGGCCAATTCCTAATCCAGATGTATTTTTTTTTATTTGGCCAAACCCCAATTCCAAATTCCTTATGTATTTTATTTTATTTTTATTTGGCCAAACCATCAAACCAAACCAGTTATTAATGATTTGGTTTGGTTTGGTTTAGTTTAGTTTACAACTTATTTTTGTGCCAAATCGGACCGGACCAAACCGTTCAATTTTATTGGTTTGGTTTCCGATTTGATGATCAAACCGCGCCCACCCCTACCTTTACATATTCAAAGAATTTAGGTTAGCTTTTGTTTTTTGGGTAGTAGTCTCTTTTGTTTTTGTCATAAATAATAGTCATTTTTTAGTAATGTTTTTTTCTCTGAAACCAACTATACAGGATAATTTTTTTAATAAATTACTTATAAACCCAGTTTTTAAAATATTTTTAAATGAAAACTCAGCCAAATAAAAAATTAAGTTTCAGTCCAATCTATCTGTGTATGCGCGTGGGAGCTGGAAAAATATACTATCTAGCGCTCGGCAAGGTACCGAGGGCTCAGCATGCTGAGCACTCAGTGTATGTAGATGGAAATGCAAATGCATATGCATCTGCACATTTTTAGGTTACAGATGCATTTTTTTAGGTTGTAGATGATATGTTTTAGGTTGTACATGCAGATTTTAGGTTGTAAATGCAAATTAAGTTGTATCTGCAATCGCCGAGCGTTCGGCAATTCCCACCGAGTACCGAGTGCTCTGTGGACAGTTTGAGTTGCAACTTAATTTTTAGGTAGCTGGGATTTAAGTTAAATTTCTTTCTTATTTTGGGTTTTTAATTAAAGCACCCAATTCTTTTTTGGTTTGCAAGAAAAGGAAAATTCTAATTGTTGTATTTATTGCATTTAGTTTTCAATATTATAATGATAATATTTACTATTTACCCTTGACCATTAATTTGAGATAACCCTCGTTAAAATAGGGGGCGACAGTGTAATATATGAATCTCCGGTGGTCAGATGTAATATAATTCCAAACCTGAGGGACCTGCATAATTATTATTTTCTCTGGCTTAATTGTGTTTTTACCACTCAAAATCTTCGTTGATTTTCACTTTACCATCCAAATGTTTATTTGTCTTATTTTACCACCTACAACTATTCTTCGTGTCTTACTTTACTTTTTTCTATATTTCGTCAATCAAACTGTCAAAAAAGCTGACTTGACAGGGGCATTCATGTCATTTTGTCCACTTGAACAAAAAATAAATAAAAAATTCTCATATTTTAAAATGATTGGTGATGTGGCACCTTCCTGGCTATTATGGACCTATTTTTTACATACGTAAGTTGCCATGTGTACAAAACAATTAATAAAAAATGGTAAAACCTTTTTTGGCAAAAAAAAAATTCTAAAACTTTAAATCAATTAAAAAACAAAAAAACTCATCTTCTTCCTCCGAGCACCCCCTCCCCCACCCCAACCACCACCACCACCACCACCACCACTACTACCACCATCTCCTTCCTCATTCCCCGTCCCCCACCCACAGTCGCCGGCGACTTCCCCAAAAATGGTTGCACTCTTGGTAGCCTCAATAAGAGCACAATCTCCGGCATCGTCACCATCGACGGCTAAATCTCCGGCGCCTTCTCCACTGAGCACTCCACCGGCAGATGCTCTTTCAACAGCGCCTGTTGTCGACTCACCACCTTCTCCTCCTTAATTCATCTTCCCCAATCTCTCCGACCACTTCTCCCTCTTCGCTTTCTGCACCGCCATCGGAAGCTCTGCATCGGCCAATGACGGTGTCGTTTTGACTAGATTCACTGTCGCTGGTTCTGTGGCGGTTGGGGTTGTCACAGTTGTTTTCGTTACGTAGAGCGAGGGTTTATCGACTTTTAATTTTCAATCCACGTTAACTCTGCATCTTTCATTTGAGAAATTCAATCTCATTTTTCTATTATAAATGTCTCTGATGGAAGTTTTTGATTAATTACAAGAGGAAAGGGATGAGAGGCAGAGAGAAAGAGAGAAGAAAGAGGAGAGAGAAAGTGAGAAAGAGAGGGAAAATGGTCGCCGATGATGAGAGGGGCTGACGGCATGTTGAAGTTGGTCGAGGGGTGGGGCAGGGCTCGGGTGAGGGGGGCTGCATTTGGGTTTTTTTGTTTTAATTATTTTAGTTTTTAATTAAATTTAATGTTTGTAAAGTATAAAGATTTTTAATTGATTTTTTGTCCAAGTGGACAAAATGACATGAATGCCCTTATCATATCAGTTTTTTTGACAGTTTGATTGTCGAAATAGACGGAAAAAAATAAAATGGAACACAAAGAATAATTGTAGACGGTAAAATAAAACAAATAAACATCTGAGTAGTAAAGTGAGAATCAATTAAAATTTTGGGTGGTAAAAACATAATTAAGCCTTTGTTTTTGGGATAAAAAATAGAAAAATGTCAAAAAAACAAAAAAAAAAACCAGAAAAAGGGTTTTAGTAAACCTTGCAAACCTAGCAAAGCAGAGGCTCTGGCAGCCCCAACCCAGCAGCTAAAACCCTAGCTCCCTGTTTTCAATCTTTGCCCTAATTCTCTCTTTCGACCCTGAAATTAATTCTCATAAGCAACCAAATTCCCAATTATTCCTTCTTTATCGGTGAAAAAATCAGACCTTAATCTGGTTTGGGAGCACAACAAGCAGCCATGGCCGAAGAAACACATTTGCCTGAAGCAGCAAAAGACCCAAAGAGGAGGAGAGTGGGGAAGAAGAAGGGATCCAAGTCTAATAAGAAAGCAAAGATGATGTCACAGTCAGCTGAAGGCAATAGAGGCATGAAGCCCAAGAAGATTGACAAGAAAATGAAGAAACTGTTTCGGAAACGAGCCCGAGAGTACAATTCGGAGGACGAGTCCGAACCCGAAAAGGAAGGAGCTTTGGGTAATAACAATGAGGAGGAGGAACTGGGTGGTGGGTCTTCTTCCGGCGAAGAAGCAGCAGCCGAAGGCGGTGGTGGTCACAGTATGCGGCATGTGGATAATGAGTTCTCGGAGGACGAGGAGGGCGGTGTGATTCAGCCTGGAATCACGAGATTTACGGAGGGTTGCAATGCCTTTAGGTCGGCATTCAGGAGTATAATCAAGAAGAGCGTCCCTGATGATGTTTTGGTGAGAAATAGTCGTTAGAGTTGAACTCTCATGTGTAATTGTTTAGTTGGGACTTTGTGTTAAGTTTGATTGCTTTGCAGGGACCGGTGTTATCGGCACACAAGAATCTTGTTGCGGAAAAGCTTGCTGAAGAGGAGGCTGAGCGCAAGGTCAAGGATGAGGCGAAGAGGGAAAAGCAATTGGTAATTCATAGTTCAATTTTGTATGCATTTAATGTGTTTTGGTTTTGAGATATATCAAATATGTGTGTCCAACTATGTACTATGTGCTTAAAGGTTTACTGCATATTTGTTTGGTGCCTTTCAATTTGATAGGTGATAGAAAAGGGGCATGTGAAACCTGCCAACTATTTGGACGCGCATGAAAAGTTTCTAATTGGTGTTGCTACGAAAGGAGGTGCCCCATTTTTTTCCCCTTGGTTGAGATATATGTGATAAAGTGTTATTTTGTCTTGTGGGCTTCATCAAATTCTTTCTCATACTGACTTTGTTTTCATTTACCATGTGCAATGCTGGATTTTCAGTGGTCAAGTTGTTCAATGCTGTAAGTTTCTTTATGAGAATCTAATCGTGTTTGTTGATGTCAAACTTTATTCTTTATTTTTTTCTTGTTTCCAGAGATTCTTTTCTGTTGTGTCACATTTAATCATGAGCTCCTATTGGTATCTAATGCAGGTCAACAAGGCACAAAATGCTCAGAAAGGACTGAATCCTTCCAAGTTTAAAGATGCAAAAGGTATTCTTTTATGTACTGCAGCTTTAGTTTGAGACTCCTCATTCTTCTTGCCAATTTACATGGTTAAGTTTCAGATATGAATTATGAGCTTGTGTTGCTTTTAAACTCTTAAACTGAAATTGGAAGTAATGTGTTGGTTTTACTCTTTATATTGAAATTGGAAGCATACTTATCATTCTATCTATATAAATCTCTCTCACCCCTCTCTTTCTCTCTCTCTCTCTCTCTCACATGTTCGCATCTCATTAGACATGTAAGATTGTCAACTTTGTTACTTTTTCCTGAGATATTCTATGTTTTCTCATAGTTTGGTTTCCTCTAAAACCGTGGTTTGACTTATACTACAAAGTTACCATTTGTACTCAACCTCTCAAAGAATCCATATCCTTGCAAGTTCTGTTGTCAGTCTAAGTTTTACTTGTAAGCTCAAATGTGTATGGAAGTTCGCCAAAAAACAATTGTTGAAGTATGCTACTCACCTCAGTAATCATATCCATCTTTTGCTGCTCTCTAACTCACCTCACCTAAGATAAGAATTGCAATGCCATGTCATTGATACCTACATAAAGATCATTGCTCAGGATTTTTTTTGGAGGAAATTATTGAAATTCGGATTACAAAATCTAGCTTATCATCATTATTGTATATTTAACATTTACAAAAGCCATGCATTGTGGTCCCATTGTTGGGACATTTTGATCAGTCCAATATTTTTTGGGTGAAACTTGTAGAATACATGTTTTTTTGTTGTCAGTGGCAATGTTTGACTTGTGGCAATGTTTAATCTAGTCATTGTTGTTTAAATGTTTCCAGTGATACGAAAGCGGAGGAAAGAAGCCTTCTTTTCAGAGTTGCGCAATACATCCTCGTCAAGTGCTTCTGCAAAGGTTGGCCACTTTTATATTCCTTTTTCAGTTTATTGCATTCTGCCACAGCTTTTGGTATCTTGATGTTTCTTACGGGTGGAAGGAATGGCTGTCGACATTCTTGGTTTTCACATTTAAAGATTTGAAAAATCATACACCATTGCTCCAAAATTTGCATGGAGGAATTGGGACATCATGTTGAAGTTCCTTTTTTCAAAATATAGTTATCTTCCTACCACCCGGTTATCATCCAGTTATCTATAAAATTTATGAAGGTAGACATAAACTAAGCTAGCAAGCAGTGTAGAGTCAATATATTTTTTAATTATCTTTTGTGGTTTTTACATATGAGAATGACTTAACACGCAGGCTCATACGTCTAATGATGGTGAAGGGCCTGCCTGGGCTCCATTAAGAGATAATTACATGCTAACAAATCCCAAGCTGAAGGACTGGGATAAGATGCCAGTAAGGATCTTTAATCACATCTTGTAAAGTGTTACACTTGTCAAAGTTTCTCTCTCTCTCTCTCTCTCTCTCTCTCTCTCTCTCTCTCTCTCTCTCTCTCTCACACACACACACACAAACTTTGGGAGCATGCGTGCAGTCTAGTAGTCTTATTGCTTTCAGTGACATTTACTCTGCAATCTGGATAACAGGATACAGTTGTGGCTGATGACATTGGAAGGGCGTCTGAAGATAGTGGTTCCGATGATGATTAATGATGGGAACTGCACAAACAGCCATATGCTCATTGTTTGTGAGACCGACTTTTTGTAGACTTAAAATGTTATCCTCGTTGCTGCTGCATAGGAATTTTGTATTCAATTTTTATTAATTATGATAAGTGAGTTCTTCAAGATATGGTGGCCAAAGTATGTATATGATTACTCTCTTCTCCTGTTTTTAGTTATCGTTCTTTCTCTTTCTCATTTTGTGCAAAGTTTCTTTGACCTGTAGCGCATTTTGACAAGCAGCTTTCAGGAATTGTTAAATCAATTTATGCAGTTTCCATTGTTGGATTTACGTTGACCTCAAAATTCCACTTTTACACATTTATAGTCGTTGTACCATCACGTTTGGTTTAAGGGTTGGCTCATGAGTCATTTGTCTGTGGACCTCTTTGTAATCGAGTCTACATCTTATATTCTTTTTTTTTTTTTTTGGTCGAAACATCTTATATTCTTATTAATAAAGGATTCAGTTGCATTATTGATAAAAAAAAAAAAAAAAAAAAAAAAAAAAAAGGGGATTGGGCTCTCTGATATTGAGAGCAATAGGGCAGTAAAGCCTTAAATGCTATAGAAGGTGATGATAGTCACCATGGAACATGGTGAAAGCACAAATCTTTCTTTTTTTTGAAGGGTATGTAGAGCACAGATCTTCAGATCGTAGTAAACTTGAAAATAGGACTCTGCTTTTTCCAGAGATGGCATGCTTTTGTTTCGCGTCCTGGCTTAAGCCTTGAGATTCATGCTTCCTGATAGTATTTCTTTCGACTATATATGGTTAAATAAAGTACAAAAAGTCTCCTTCAAAAAGAGTAAACAATATCTGGATATTTAATTGTATTGGGACCTACAACAGAAGAAAAGAGCAAAATTAGTCTTACCTTACCTTTATGATTTATCATTATATCCTTCTCATAGACAACTACAAAGGGACAAACTATAAACACTACAGTTATAAGGTGAACTGTATTCCAATTAAAATCCTATTACATTTATGGCAACAAAAACAAATAACACCACCCCCTAACCCAAAAAGAGAAAGAAAACAATTAAAGATAACTCTATAGTACTACAAACTATTCTCCCCTAACTGCATAAGCAATAATCCTATCTACCCAGGTCCAAGAAAAAGAAAGTGAATAAATTTACAACTTCGGGTTTATTGTCTGACCCTGCAATTGTTTGAGGTCATAACACTCTCAACTGCATACATATAGGATCCTGTGTATGTCAAATGGAACAGAAAAGAGAAAAATTACAATTGCAGGCTGCTTTTCTACTGGCCATGATGCCATGGCAGCCACTTTATAGAGGTCATCAGAGCAGGAGACAAAAAAATACAACTGGGGTAATCAACACCAAGCATAATTATGGAATTACAGCTGGAAGACCAAAATGAATCCTCCCTGGAGAATGATTGAGCAGATGAACTTTTCCAAGAGAAAAATAAAAGCGAATGAAAACTCATAGCTTAAAGGCGAGGGCAAACTATACGGTCTGGAATCATGTCATGATCCGTCAATCGCTTATGGTGATGTAGAATCAGAAATCTGCTCACTTTATTGGTGAAGCATAAGAAACCTGGTTTTTTGCATCTACCCTTTTCGCCTGATTGAAACCAAGGCCCCTGTGATACAATATACAGCTTGTCACTGCAAAAGGAAAAGATGCATCGATTTCATCCATTGTTAGGTAATAATAACTCAGTCTTTCCAATTAAACATCAAGTGTTTCTTTCGTTTTATAAAGCATGGTTAAAAATTTTACTCAGTAGCTTCTGTTTCTGGTCTGGTTCAAAGGGTCATAATCATAAGCATCGCCAGCTTTAATAAAGCGCCCTTTCACACGCTTTCTTACATCAGCCCTTGCTTTGCGGGAAGCATACCTCACCCTTTTATCAAACCTATCAAAATGACAACAGAAGATTATAGATCCTTGAAAGACAAACAGCATGCAAAAGTTTTTATAACAAAATAAAAGTTATGTGAAAATGCAACCACTTCAGCTAGAGGAAAGTACAGATGAAAAAGAAAAATCAAGATACCCTCTATCTTGTATAAATGGGGAATAATTAGAAAAAAAATTATAGCTCTGTTCCTGGATGTTGTAATACAAAGAGGTGAAGAAACGAGAAAAACAATGCTGCTGGCTTAATAAATGAATGAAAGAATCATCACACGCACACAGACAAGTAGTAGTGTGTGTGTGTGTGTGTAACATATTTAACTTTCTGGCCATAACTTACTTGCGTGCCTTCTTCTTTTCCTTGTAACGCATAACAGCATCACTACGGTTAGCTGATTGCAAGGAATTCTCAGGGCATGGAGGACACCATGGAGGCTCTCCCATGAGAAGCATGGAGGAAGCCCCACAATCTTGACAATCTCCAGCACTACTCTCTCCAGTGAGGCCCGAAAATGAAAGGTTTGAAGGTGCTTGCCTTGGCGTAAAACAAATAACTGGTTCAGTTTTCGTACTCATTACAGAATCAGCAGATGCCGCGTTACTGCATGCTGGCTGCAATGCATTTACCAGTCCAACTGAAGATCCCTGAAAAAAAAAAAAAAAAAAAAAAACACTTATATTTTATCACAAGAACATTTCATAAACTCAATTTCAGACATTACTAACAACAGTAGGAAATTAAAAAAATAATTTGTCTAGCATGGCTACATGCCTTGAAGAAAAAACTTCGGTGACCAGAGCACTTTTTTTATGATGGATAACATGTTTAAAAGTAATAAACAATAGTTTGATGAAATAATTTCCCATAGTCAATGCCACTTTCCAATAAGGGTGGAATAGGTTTGGTAACCGAACCGATTGGCCGGGACTGAATACCGAACCGATGGAGGAGGAATGGCACAAACGGGGACCGCCGCCGAACCGACGTCTGTCGGTTACCGACTTTTCGGGTTCGGTCTGCAGTATTGGGCGGTGCAGTTCAGGTTTTTGGTGTTTCGAGGGGGGTGGTATCCAGACCGTTTCCGATCCCGATTGTGGCAGTGCGGTTCGGTTGCACGACTGAAACCGACGGAGCACAACCAAACACCGAACCGATGGTTCGGATCGGGTCGGTGGTCGGTAAAATCGGTATGTCGGCCAAAAAACCCAGCCTTACTTTCCAACTCCCGTTGCCAACTGACATGACAACAGTGTTTCCTCTTGAAAATACAAAACCATTGTTGATAGGATAGCTGGTCAGATGCATGTTCCATAATCAATTGGAAGAGCAACTGGGTATGGCTTTCTTCAGACGAAAGAACTACATTTTCTTCTCCAGAATAGGCACACATACACACATTTAAATAATGAAAATCCTACTTTTCTAAGGGAAGGGCCACCTTATACACTACAGTACTACAAAAACAGATTACGAAAATACAAGCAGCATAAAGCAAGAAAATAGGAGATAAAATTACCTCAGCAGCAAGCACATCCTGACAATTGGAATCAGCCCTAGACATGTCCCTTATCCCAAACAGGCTATCAATCCCACCATTCTTGAAAAGCTCTTCAGAGTGATTGAGAGATACACCAAATAGTTCATCATAATTTTCAAGATTCAGATCCATTTCATCCATATTGAAATCATCATAAAGGTCATCATTTTCACAGAGTCCAGAACCTTTAGTCCCATGACAGCATAACTGCATATTAATAACATGAAATTGCAACGGTCATTGATGAAGAAACTATCAAACTTCAAACAAAAGCACATAGATTTAGAGGAAAAAAATTCTTGTAGCCAATCCCAATTAGTTGGCACTACATCTTTGTTAAGCTGAGTTATATACACAGAAAGCAGGCATTGGATAGATTGATTTGGTAATAGAGAATGCAAAGCTGAAAAACCCAGTGAAGAGGTCATGCCAAACTGTTTAAAAAGGGAAGACCCAGACCACAGAGAACCAGAAATCAAGTGGCCAACAAGTGTCCCTCATAGGAACAATACAGATAAGGCAACTATTGAATACGAGCAGAACAATAGACTGTAAGTCAAAACAGTTTATCCAGAGCAGCTTAACAAAGTAATATTTACCACATTAAAAAAATGAGAACACATCATTATTTATCTCATTTCCAATATTTATCTCATAGGAACAATACTTATCTCAATATTTATCCAGAACAGAATCATAGACTCCTAGTCCAAGATATAGTTGGACAGTTTAATGGCTGATAAATCATAATTGGAGAAAAAAATCATAAAATCTATACATCTCTATGGTATATCTTAATCCCATGATTCAATGACATCTGTTTGCACACATTGATGCAGGGTGTGAAAGCTACCGTTGGATGATTTCAAGCCAAAGCATAAATTGTGCTAGACCAGCAATCCTCTTGACACGGACCCAATAAATCACACTTAGAGAGCAAAACAAGCCACAAGGTATAAACAATGGGCATGGAAAAAGGAACTGAGGAAGTCTAGACCTCAGACACATATTAAGGGTATCAATGCTTGGGAAAGGGAGTAGAGCTGGTATATTTGTAGAATTTGGGCAGTAAAAAATGACAGGGTCATTGCCATAATAAATAGGATATCATAGGATGAAGTTCCATAATGGGACTTATTAGTCAAATACAAGAGAAAGAAAAGAGATGACGGCAAAGGATGAGAAGAGATATTTACAGACAAAATGTTCATAGAAGTATTGCACGAAACATAACTTCTTTGACTTTCTAGGATAAAATGCAAGTAGTTACTACTAGCCTATGTTTCATAGGAACATAAAATCATGATTAGAAAATATGAAACAGTGGACAAGGAATAAGTCATAAAATGGATATACTTGCCATCATATTTTAGCATTAATCTATTATCAATATTCACAAAGGGTATAAAATGTGAAACCAATCAACAAAAGAACACACTCGAAAGCAAGCTATCTTGCTTTGAACATTAACGAAACTAACATGCTGCCAGGCATCTGAGATTTCCTTTAAAATAAAAACATAAGTAACAATTACAAACCATGAAGATAATAATTTTGAAAATCATAGTATACCTTGGGCAATGTTGCATTTTCAGATCCACCCAGCTGGCCAACAGCATGAGAAGCAGAGTTACCTTCAGGCAATGAAGAGGAACCACCCAAAACACTAGACTTATCCATGGTACGCACATCATTGACTTCAACTGTATCAGATGCATTTTGTCTAGCTCCATTTTCTGGAGGGATCCAAGCACTTCCTGTACTGTTCTCGGCGATGCTCATCAATCCCATTTCCTGCTCGCAAGCAGATTCGCCGACAGAAGGTAAATCTAAAACGAATGACCAGATAGAAGACAGTTCAGAAGCTGAAGGACAGCCAGAGTAACAATTGAGGGTTTGCCTCTTGTGTGTTGAAGCTGAGGTAGATGTGCCATGGCCCATCCAATCACAATTCTGACAAAGAGACACTCTCTCTTCTGTGCATCTTACTAATGCCGGTTGTGAATTGCATCTTTCACAAATAAGTGTTCTTGAGTGACGCTTAGACAGCGCATTAGCAGAGTGGACATTTCGGTCACATGATAAACATAAGCACGCAGCATCAGACCGGCAATACACCATGGACCTTTGATCCCCACAGAAGTCGCACATGTAACCCATGTTTCAAATGACTCTTCTCTCCTCTTGCAATCAAAACTTATCCAATTTCCAAACCTCTAGCCAAACTATTATGAATCGAACCGAAACTAGCTTCTTAGACAGACCACAATTCTTCTGAGTGTTTCTTTCTACAACCTTCAAATAACATCATAAAGAGGCATTCAGTATTATTGCTGCCAAAAGATTTTAGAAGACGAGGAAATTTTTGTAGACAAAGCAATCTAAACAACGAGGAGGTTATCATGTCATTTCTAGCCTACAACGTGTGCATAAAATTTTATAGATCATTTTTCTCTTGTCTAGGAGTTGGTCCGAGTGCTAATGTGAAAAGTTGAAAATGAACAAAACAAGAAAAAATCTGTTTTTTTTTTTTTTTTTTCCTGATATAGCAAACATAATGAATATGGAAACTCCAAAATTTTCCAGCTTCAACATATCAAATGATAACACCAAAGACTGAGAGAAGGAATATATTTTCATCGATTTAATTATAAAGGGTGATCCATAAAAACAAAAATAACACGATTGCAAACAACAGCTTCCAAGATGCGATTTTTGTAAAAGAATTAAAAAAACTTAAAATTAATGAAAAAATATAAAATTTTGCAGTGACTTAGACAAGGATAAAAAGCAGCAAGTAACAATTTAACAACTTTGCATCACCCAAAGAGAAAGAGATAAGCTTTTTGCTGAACAGACAAACAAGTTTTCAGCACCATGTAGAGCAAACGGAATTGAAGGATCAAATCACAGAGATTAGCTTCATAATTCTTATAGAATCAAAAAAGAAGAAAAGGGTAATTCAAGGACCTATTCCTCACCATCTCTAGCATAGCATCAGACCCACCCACAATAGAAAAACTCAAAAAAACAAAAAAACAAAAATTTATTACAGCACCCAGAAAGCTTTGAACTAGAAAAAAGCCTGAAAAGTAGTAACAGAAAATTAACAGACAGAGAGCATTCAGGAAAATTTACCGTCCATGAGAGGGAGGACAAGATCGGTACACAGCTTTTGATTTTTGTTTAACTAAATAATTAAATAAAAATAAAACTTTACAAGCTTTTGAAAACCCTAAGCATGAGAGCTAGCAAAGGTTTTCCAAAATTTTCTATGTGAGATGGAAAAGAGATAGAAAGACTGGATATGGGTTTGGGTTGAGGGGTGGGTGTGAGCATAAGCATAATGTTTTGTGTCAGAGGCAAAGATGGTGACTTCAGCAAAGTTGATAAAAAGTGCATTACTTATGTGGGTCCCTGTCCTTTTCCCAGTGAAAGGAAAAAGTTAGGCCTTTCCCTTTTCTAGGTCCCTCCTTCATATAAATATTATTCAATTTTGTAAGCTACTCTCAGACTCATCAATTTCATCATCATGCTCTGTTTTTCTTATTTTTCCTTTTGGGATAACAAATAAGGAGAAGTTGCTAAAAAGTGCTTCCACACGATGCTTTTGCTGTGGCCTAACTCCAGCTTATGTGGGTATGCCTTCTTTTACATCTGTCCCTTGTTTTTGTTTCCATTTTTGCTTATTTCTCTGCTTTTCATGTTTTCTTTGTTTCTGCTTTTCTTATTATTTTTTTTTTTCCATCTGATTTTGATGCTTCAGACGGCCATCCAATCCAATATCCAAACGGTACCTTTTCTTTTGTACTCTCTTAACGCCACATCCCCTAGTCCGATTCTTAAAGCTCTAGAAACCTCACGAGTGCCAATGAGGCAACTTGGAATCCAATAAGACTCAAAGAACAGTGAAAATGAAGTCTCTATGTAATAATTAACTTAGAATTCAACAATAATAGGCAGATAATGAATGTCATGTATTCATAATTTTACAACATGGTATGAGCCTGTTGCAACCTAAAAATACATTTACTTATAACCAATACGTATGGTGTGGTATTATCATTCTATTCATCTTTATGGTGTGTTATATATGTTAATTATAATTTAAATTTCTCTAACAAATATCGTAACCATTAAATGTGATGCATCGTTATCATTCTACTTAGTATAAAGCACATGTTAATCTTCGTAAGTTTTTTTTTCTATAAATATAGCACCCTGTGTTGATAAGTATACAAATAATATATAATTTTCTCAAAGAAATATGGATGATTATATTTAATAGAAAATTACAAATAAATTAATAAAACATTTGAAAAATTTCATAATAATTAAAATATAATTTGGGTTTTTATAATGGTCACATGTACATATTTACTGATTACATAATAGTCAATGGGCTCAGCCTAATTTTGGTGGCTCTATACTATTCTTAGTGTTAAACTACTATTATGCCCTTCAAAATTATTTTAACTCAATTTTAAAAATGGTGACTGTTAAGTCTACAAATAGTAAGTGTGTGACAATTTTTAATTAAAAATTAGTAAGTGTATGATAGTTACAAATTAAAAAAGAATAATTGTGTGACGGTTACCAATTAAAAAACATAAAAACAATAATTGTCACACAATTACTAATTACAAAATGGTAATTGTCACACAGTTATAATTAAAAAAAAAAAAGTATGTGATCATTATTATCTTATATGTAATTTTAAAAATTAAACATTAATGATGTCAACAACATGTTAATATAGTGGCAAGATTTATAAATTTTTTTTTCCGGTTGTTAATTCACATAATTTATCTTAATATCATGGTATTTTTTAAAAATTTTATTGACTAATTTGTAATAATAAAAATATTTATTGATTTTTTTTTTTGTAATTGGCCCTATAATTAAACCTATAAATTTATTTGGTTAATCCCCTTTTCTTTTTAGAAAACTAAAACATAAATATTATTAAAAAAACCCTCCTATGAAAAACCCACTTGGCGTACATAGTTGTCCATCATTTCTGATTTACAATATTGTAATAGAAGACAATGATTTTTCTTTTACAAAACTATTAATTTCATTATTTCTTATCATAGCATCAAAATCAGGGCTGTCCATCATTTTTCATTGATTAAAATATAGATGGATAAGGAGGAGACTAGAGAGCATCCTATTTAGTTCCTTTTATGTGCTTGAACCTTTAAATGGCTAAATCCAATAGTAGTTGGAAAAAAAAAAAAAAAAAAAGAAGAGAGAGAGAGAGAGAGA
Source organism: Dryas drummondii (assembly GCA_003254865.1). Taxonomy (NCBI): domain Eukaryota; kingdom Viridiplantae; phylum Streptophyta; class Magnoliopsida; order Rosales; family Rosaceae; genus Dryas; species Dryas drummondii. The sequence goes on along the minus strand of QANW01008357.1, from coordinate 1,247,020 downwards.
GAAAAGTCAAAAGTGTCATGGGAAGAGAGTATAATATAAATGAGATGATGTAGAGTGGAGAATATAGAAGAATAGAAGATATGAAGGAGTGCGCAGCTACATCTTATTTATACAGATAAGGCATTGGCATTGTACACGTAGTATCCAAAGCCCACTTGTCACTTGATCGACAAAGAAAGGACATGTGAGATTCAACCCCACTTTCACAAAAAGTGCAACTCTTTTTCCCTATCTTTAAATACTATGTTAGATATTTACCTAACTGACCTTTCCCTAAAATAATTGACTCCCCCACCTCATGCCACGTGCCCCCCCATAAATATCTTTTCCTCCTTGGACTTAATATCTCATTCCCAGCCAGTGTGGTCATTGACAACTGACAAGGACCAAATAACATACCAGTGAAGTCCAGTAAAAGAAAAGAAAATTGTTGACCTACATGGCTACATTCACATACAAGAACTTTCTGGGTTCTGCAAGCTTTATCAATTTCATTTTTGGACTGTCTGGAAGCTTTATCAATTTATTTTTGGACTGACTGAAAGCGTTATCAACTATCATTATTTGCTAATCTTTAAGACAAAAATCAAACCTAATTAGTTTGATGTTTGGCACTGTATGACATCAGATCTGTAACCCCTTTTCATATCATGGGTGAAGAAAGCAGCTTGTTACAGTAGAAAAAGAGGGTTTTTTTTTTTTGGAATAAAAGAGGGATTGGGTAAAATGGTCCAGTCAGGAAACTTAACAAGTAGAGAACCATTGACTATTCAACTCCAGTTTTTCCAATATAGACCCGAAAATATCTTGTAGCCGACAAAAAAATAGCTTTCGGTAGGCTGCCAAGACAGTTCAACTGTCATTTTACATGGGATTCAAATTCTCGAAAATATCTAGTTAAAATATCTAGCTAACAACGTTTAGGGGGAAAAGAATGTAACAAACATATTTCCCTTTAAAAATAAATCACCAATAGTTGTGTGTTTTGCAAGTGTAAACGTGGGAAAAAGAAATTAGATCGATTAAAAGATACACAATAATTGGATTCAAATAAACCACTCTTAACAACAACAACAAAAAAAAAAAAAAACCAAAACCAATATTAATCAGTTGAATACAAAAAAAAAAAAAACCAAAACCAATATTAATCAGTTGAATACAAAAAAAAAAAAAACTCATATTACCCATAACCATGAAGATCAAGTATCCAAATGATATTGTGAGGTTTGAGTTAGGTGTCATTTGATTTAACTACAATGTTCACGGGAACAACATAATAGAGGGGAAGAAAAAATGTATGTACAAGTGACTCACATGCTCAACAAGTAGTATTCTACAACTTCTGTTGATTTTTTTTGTTTTCAAAAGTTTGCAGGGGCCATGTCTCTCTTAGTCCCTTCTAAGTTTCGCCAATGTCTGCAATTAAGAGAAGTCCAACGATGTGTTGGTGCCACCTTTACCCTCCCCTTGGGGATATACTCACGTGTGTGAAGCTTACACGATGTGGGAAATACACTTGCAGAGCCTCATTATCCTCATATATCCAGATTGAAGACTCTGAGCTGCAGCTCTAATTTCAGCTAAAAGTGACTCTGGCAGCAGCAACTCTTCTGCTGCAGATATGGAAGCCTGTTTCTGATATGGAAGGATGTCTGAAGGATAAACCCCACTGTCCAGAAACCAACAAACAAGTCACTCAAGGCATATATAATTACATATACATCTGCTAAAAAGCACATTTGAAGTACAAATGGCATAAAGAATGTTGACAGACTCAATACCAACAAACATTGCTATAATCTCATAAGTAGTTTAGCTCTCCATCGCATGAAGGGCCTACAAAGCAGACCATACAGCATTTAGGAGGCCTTTCAGGTGGTAAAGACAAGGAAAGTGGTTTCAAGTGAAGCATTAAATATTCTATCATGCATGCATTGGTAACTAGATATGATGACACACACAAGTCACCATATCAAGCCTTCAACTAAAACCAGAACAGTATTAACTTGTACAGAATTTGAATGTCTTTGTTGGGTCAAGTAACATGTACATGATGACCAAATGTAGGCAGGAGACAAATAAAAGATATCTGGGCCCTAAACCTAAAGGAGCCATAGAAATTTACAGCAAACCATTGCAGCAGTGAGATACACTACTTTAAGGGTTCACAAATTAAAATATCACGCCAATCAATATGGGACAAATTTCCAATCGAATAGGCAAAAGATGAATGCATGAAATTGTACAGGACTGTACCTGCTCAAACATGTCACGTCAAGAGTCACTGTCACCTTTCTACCACTCATAAAATTAAGGAAACAAAGCTGAAGATCAAGCTGCTCCGCTACAAACAAGAACATATATACCAAAATTTTAGTCACCAAAATAACTTTGTATGCTAAGGTGGGCCAATACTAATTCGGTGAATGATGATGAAAGTTCAGATAAACAAATTGATCAACCATAATTAGAATATATTTGTTACCAGATGGAGTATGAAAACTTGTCTTGATCAGATTTACAATCTCAATTTGAGCCAGCTGCACTTCCTCAACCACATCTAGCATATTGCATAGCAGTGAACGTGTTACCTACATTATCAAAACAGACCAAAGTAAGTGAGCAGCCTATAACGTGAAGATTGTCAAATATTATCCACTTTGACAGTCCTATAAAGTCCACAACATATAGGTATTAAAATGGAGTATCTCAATCTCATTAAAATTAATGCATCTAAAATTGCATTCACTTGTAATGGTAACATACTTGTGTTTCTTGTGCCAAACATCTTGAATCAACGCTTTTCTTAGTGACCTCAGCATTTAGCACAAAAGCAAATGCAACTTGAGCATCAATGTTTGGGAAGTCCTAATGAACAAGAAAATTAATCCATTAAGAAAAGAAATAATAAAAGAAACAACTTCTTGACTCATTACCTTCGTGATCTTTATATCATTCAATTTTATTGAGATGACTATGTTTGATGCTGGACCCACAGTACCCGTAAACCTGTATATTGTCAAAATGAAAACACATGTGGTGTTACTTGAATTTGGTAATAAAAATGAAAATATGTGACTTAGCCTCAAGCAAGAACATAATAATAAAGAAAAGAACAGCCAAAGAAAAAGAAAAACCTTTGGCTGATGTAACCATGATAGTGGAGAAGAATGTTGTAGTGACCATTCTCAATCTCAAAATCATCAACATCCCATAACTGTCGAAATCACAGGTATCTGTCAGTGACAAGACATTTATTTCATGTGTTGAGAAAATCCTAGCATGAATAAGAAATACCTGCAAATCCTGACGTATAAACCTGCAAAATGTTCTTGTCTTGAGATGATCATGAACTAATGCAACAGTGTCAGCACAACTTGGTTCTCCTTTCAACTTGCTATAAGTGTGAAAGAAATTTCTTAAGCTTTGAATTTCTCTCTCTAAAGCTTCAAGCTCCTGCCTCATTGTGCTCACTTTATCACAGGAAACCTGAGAAATAAATATATATACAAACAAATATTTTATAACCTGAATTTACTAGATTATCTCCATACAATTATGTTATAACATATATAAGCTGAACTGGGCCAGATTCAGATCAACAAGGTAACAACTCTAACAATGAAATGACAAAATGGAAGTGAACCTAGTAAAACCAGAATGCTGTGATGCTCATCTTTTGTTGCCCAAATGAACATCAAACTATTAACTAACATACTAAGGGATACATTATGATGGTGAATGTATCTTCCTATTAGTGAACCCTTATCCTGTGGCATTTCATATAAGGAAGCAAAGAGAGGGAGAGAGAACAACGATATAGTATATTCCAAAAATTGTTTGGAAAAAGCAAAGGGAGTAGAACATCAACATCAACAGCTTATTATGGTTCTCTTATCCTGTAATTTGCATTTCATCTTATTTACTTTTCTGGAACTTTTTAAAACACAAACCTGTCTACAAATTCCACTAATAATTTTGTTTACTGCATCTTTCTTGGAATTAGTTATGCACCAGAAATCTTACTGAATATGCTCTGATTGGCTCATAAGAAAAAAAAAAAGAATAGGACTTGTTATTCTGATAAATTATGCCCAATAACGTAGGAGCTGTTTACCCATTAATAAAAATGCCTTCATATTACAAAAGTAAAACATTACATACAGTCAATTCCCTTTTTTCGGAAGAAAAGGAGGATCCGGACAAAATCGATGAAACAGAAGAGATCCTAGTGAATGGAAAGGAAAAAACAAAGGATGAATTCCACTTTAAAGAGACACGCTATAAAAATATACCTGTTTATGAAACTTATTATCTGGATGGGAATCAAGACCACTCGACGGGAGCAAGAGTAACAATAATGTTTATAATGCTACAGCAGCAGGTATAGTAAGCAAAATCATACGAAAAGAAAAAGGGGGGGTACGAAATAACCATAGTGGATGCATCGGATGGACGTCAAGTGGGCGATGATCAGTAGCTGGTCCAAGAGGATGATCAACCACATTGGGACTGAGACACGGCCCAGACTCCTACGGGAGGCAGCAGTTGGGAATTTTCCGTGAAAAACATATTTATTTACTTTTGTCCACTCACAATGTTCTCGTCTATTTTTCAGGATTTTATCATTTCATGTGTCCTACGTCTGCTTCATAGCTTCAAAATGCCCAATGGGAAGCATAATTGCTTAATTTATTTTAAAATAAGTAACTTAGCATATAATTGCACCATTAAATACTACTTTACAATAGGCTTCTATAGTTTTTAGTTTTATTTAAAATCTTTGAGTTTTTTATACGTGATTAAAACCTGTTTGTTAAAATTAGTGGAAAAACAGAGAGATGAGTTTGCAAGAGCAGTTTTTTGAGCTATTTTTGCAGGGACAAAGAAAATGGAAAACAGATTCCCAATCTTAAAATTTATGGTTACCTCTTGTTCACCCTCAGAATTAACTAAACAGGACTGCCGATGAACAGTAGTCTCTCTTTTACCAGGTTCAGACTGACAATGGATGTAATTCAACTTCAGCATTTGACACTCCTGAATTGCAGAGCTAACGAGCTGTACTCTACTCTGCATGCAAGTATAAGGGCAGGTGACAAACTGCATGCATATTTAGAGAATGAAAAGCAAAGAAGAGCTAACTTTAGATAAAAAAAATAACAAAACAAAACCTGTAATCTATCGCGCCTCACACGCAATAACTGCAATTTTGCCTTTTCAAGCACTAGTTTATAAAGCAGCAATCTTGCTTCAGCTACCCTGCAAAGGCATCAACTCATTAATGCCAATGCATATTATGCAAAACCAGATTCCTGGACAGGTAAGAACCCAAGCCACATATACATAACAGTCATACATATAATGTAAGACACCACCTTTTATGCCCAACACTGGTGCAATTGACCTTCTGCACACAGATAAAATACCAGTGTTAGCAGAAAAATGGGAAGTCGAGATGTTTATAAGCTTTAAAGGATGCAATGTGCTTAAGTATAATATGTAAATATGTTCATTAACAGAACCTTAAGTGGACTTTATTATTTAATTCAGCAGACCTGAGACTGAATTTGAGAACAAAGCGCCTCATATTTTTTAGCCTTCAGCAGGTGAACCAAGATATCTTCCAGTACACCAATCTACATGGTAATGACAAAACAGTAATATGACTAGAAGAAAACAAAGGGTAAATAAACTTGAGCATATGATGATTAGTTAATTCTATCTCCAAGTTTAAATTTTTCTCGGGAGGAAGAAATGGGAGAAAAAAGGAACATACCGCTCTTAAATTTAGTTTGCTTGTCGATGGAGAAAGCAATTGTTCTGAATCTCCTGAGAATTTTGCTAAAATCTGCAAGATGAACTCTTAAGTCAAAAAATAAGAAATAAAAGCAAAAATCTTTATAATATCTCTGCCAGAAAACCTGACTATTCAAGTAGATTGACAACACAAAACAGAAGTGCACACACATCAGTCCAGCACTTCCTTGTTGTATCACTCCCAAGCTTCTCTCTGTCATTGTGAAGTTTATTTGACTGGTCCAACACGAACTCTGGACTATAGTTCCCACTTCTGTGAACTTTTGAACTTCTCTTGCTTCTGTGGATCTTATCTGTACAGTCTCCATCCTCAAGAATTGTTCCTAGGTTTCTTCGTTTCCGCCCAAAAGAAGTCTCTGCATCTTGTTCGGAAAATGGACTCTGTAAAATATGTAGTCCCTGACAACAATCATCATTTGGATGCCTATTTGAATTGGACACAGAAGAAACCATGTCTCTCCCAACAAAGGGTTGCATATTCTCAGTGAGTGCTGCATAAGATGAATCTAGCCTGGAGGGGCTCTGCCTTGGCTCTTTTCTTGAGGGACTCCGAATCTGCTCCTTTGTAATGAGACTTAGAATTGGCTCTTTCACAATGGGACTTCGGATTGGCTCTTTCATGAAGGGTATCTGAATAAGCTCTTTTATAGGACTCTGAGTGAGCTCTCTCCTGGGAGGACTCTGAGTTGGTTCTTTCCTGCAGGGACTCTGACTTGGCTCTTTTCTGAGGGGACTCTGAGTTGTCTTTCGCCAGAGAGGACTTGGAGTTGGCTCTTTCATGGCCGGACTCTGAGTTGGCCCATTTATGGAGGGATTCTGAGCTGACTCTTTACTAGAAGGGCTCTAGTTGACCATGTACCAAACAAAATGTCAAATTTCTAAACATCAAAGAACAATATTTTCAAATAAAACAGCTTAGTATTTAACTGCAGCTAGCTGATGCATGGGCAACTGTAAGAAAGCTGTGGTCAAATTTGAGTGAACTAAGGCCCATCACCCAGCCTACTGAGGTTAGAATTAGCATGGAAGGCTTCAAACGACCAGCCCATGCACAACCTCAACCAAAGCTGCGTGGCATAAAATATAGGTGCAATATCCATGTCTGTTAAACAGTGAACAAATATAGAGACTGACCTGAAGGGATGTTTCAGTCGTACTTCTGAAGACATAAGATTTAGATTGGGGTGGTTCTGGTCCAGCTTGAAAATATTTATCTGGGCTTCCCAACTGAAAGTTCAGAATGCCTGCAACCCTTGAAGGGGATTGGAAGTTCTTTTCAGATTCAATTTGCAAATGGAGAAGATTATCTTCTCGCTCATCTGCCAATACAGAATCAGTTCCGGAAGAAACCAATGTCCCTTCAGAAGGATTTTCTGACATCAAGAGATGCTGTGTCATTTTATTTCCTGATGATGAGAGCTGAGAGGGTGAAGCCACTGCTTTTACTGGTTTGGCCATTTTATCCTTCGAAAGAGTGTCTGTAAACATGTAATGCAGAGACTCTTCATCTTTTGCAAGGTCTGCGGTCTCTTGAATCTGTCCCGGAAAACTAATGTTTATTGGGTTCTCGTTTTCAAGGCTATCTTTGTCAAACAAACTTTTCTGTCCTCTGTTCTCCAGATCAGCTATAGCTAATTGCTTCTCTAAAGTAGGAGAACTGGAAAATCTACAATCTTTGCTAATGTCATCCAGAACAGTTTTTAAGGGAGAATTCATGGATGAGTAACTTGATAATCTGGATTTTAATTTGTCAATCCCCTCTTTGAGACTAGAAGCACAGGGAGAAGGCTCAGGAATTGTGAACCTGGAAATGCTTTTCTGAATTGATGAAACCCACTCACTATGTTTTGTGTCTCCCTTGCTTAAAAAAGAACCTGGTTGTTTCAAGGAAGGAGTCACCATCCCTGAATGTCTTGATGGAGTAGGAGTATTCAAAATTGATTGGTGCCGTCTAGCAGATAACAAGGATATGGACCCCTCCTCCATTGGTGATCCATATTGTTGGTCAGAATGCTGATCAGTATTAAAATTATATCTTCTCTCCTTAGGAGAATGTTCTTTCACCAAGCCCTGACTTGAATGTTGATAAGCAGGTTCATGCTGGGCATACACATCAAACTGAAGAGCTTTCCTATCAACATTTGGCAGGGTGTCGCCATTAATAGTAGTTAACTCCAATTTTTCCATACCCCTTACAAATGCAACGTTAGTAAATTCCTTATTCACCTGCCAACAAAAGATTAAGCCTGCGACTCAGTACACCCATATAAAGCTCATGAGTATTTTTTTTTTGTAGCACTTCACAGTTTATTCATTGGTATTGTTAAATAAACAGGTCAGATAATATTGTAGATATTCAACTAGAATCTGAGCACAAATAATGCATCAACTATGTAAACTAAACAGTGATAAGTCATGAATTGTCAAGCATGATAACTCTAACATGATGATATTAATCACATATACAAAAAAATGTTGTTGAAATGTCTATTTCAGTATAGAATAAGTTGATTATGAACATGCGACCAAGACATAAGATGACGACAACTAAAGACTAAATGAAAAGAGTGTAATGAATCATGACAGTAACAAAAGTACCAGACAAATATTTGTGACAATTAGACAATCAAAGCCGGAATAGTCTTTAAGAAAGATGAGGCCATGTACTTGAGGTACTTAACCAAATTATCATCGTTGACCAGAAAGGCCTCCTGGTTAACCAAATACATCCAAGTTCCTAATTTTCTTTCCTTCACTACTTTGATTCATTAAACTCAACCCTTTACGTTTACACAGCCAATTTCATCAACCTCAAAACACTATATACAATCAAACAGACCCAACAGCTACCACCATTACCTTCATTAGCACAGCCCTTTTGGTTACAGAACCCAACCATACACACAGAGTTCCAACATTTGTTTACCACAGTCACAAAATGGTTTAACCTATTCAAAAACAACAACAGCAACCATAAAATAGCAACATTCCAAATCAGCTACTGTCACATTCTATTTAAACCATTAGGAGAACTCAGTTTTTATATGCATTACAGCACATGCACTTGCAGGGCCTTTTTTGTTTGGGTGCATGAAATTGTCTCCTTTCGAACAACACCACAATCACAATCCTCTTAACAACAACGAGACATGCATCCCCATATCTACTTATCTAAAGTTACAAATGGATGAGACTGTATGAAAGTGGCCACAGTTCTATCAAAGTCCATATTACAAGAGCCATTCTTACTTTGATTAACTGATTCGGAGTCTGAATTTTGCCATCAATGGAGTCACCAGTATCTTGATGATGACTTCTGTTAGATGAGACATCATAAGCAATCTGACGAAGATAACTACCATTTGCTTCACTCAACTTGATACGAGAAACAGAAGCTGCTTCAGTGGACATACCATGAGTGCCAGAATTTTTGGAACTTCTACCATTTCTTAGATCCATGTGGCCAATCCCATTTTCATGTAATGCAGAAACCTCATCCCCCTTTGATGGCATTACATTGATAGGGGCAGTAACAGAGTCAGCATTCAGATTCTTGCTGCCTTCTGCCAAAAGTGCGTTTAACGTGGGAGATAGTCTTCCATAATCATACTTATGTGGATTTTCTTCTATAATACTCATATCATTAGATTCTTCACCACCTCTGACCTTATCAACAGGCTCCAAAGACTGAGGAATTAGCTTCTTCGGTTTTGTTAGAGACATGAGACTTCCTGAATCAGTTGGGTTGGTATTATGGGTTGGCATCTTCTCTTCAAAGGCAAGACGAACCGCCGTTGGGGTCTTGAGATCTCCTCCAGAGTCTGACCTCGCAAGGCTACGGTAATGCATTGAAAATGCTGTAGTATCCAATGTAGCTTCATGAATATCATCTGAGGCCGCAGAATCAGATAACCGTCCAGGTCTAATGAAATGTGCTGATACAGGGCCAAAGAAATTGTCTTCTGCACAAAGAAATAAAAAAAACACTCAAACAGTTTATCTTCAGACACGTGAAATTTGCACATTCAAGGGCCAAAATGCTTGATGTGTTACTATGGACGTTAGTAATTCAAATATCACCAACCGCCTCATATAGAATTAACAAATCGAAAGCGTTTCAGTTGGGCAACCACCTATCGCATTGATATTACTACATATACCAGCAACGAGCTCACATATACAGGTAACAATTTAATTTACAGGCATTCTATTAAAGAAAGCTAAAGCACGCAGTAAAGCAAGCCGTTATTACACAGCACCAATTACATCATCCTCTTGAGAATTTTCCTTTCCTTTCGTTAATATGTGTATAATATTTTCCCAATAACCAAACAAAAAGCTAAAACAAATTAATTATTCCAAAGAACAAGAGAGAATTTATAGCTTACCGTCAATGGAGGTAGCAGAACCGGGAACACTACTCCCAGGAGAGGGCGACCCAATGGGCCTCAAAAACGACTTTCTCCCATCGTCGTCTTCTTCGTCGTCATCCGAGTCCTTGAAATCGTCGCTGTCGCCGCCGCCCAAGTCCCTGAAAAACCCTACGACCTCGTTCTCGGGCTGGGCGGCGGCGTCGTTTAGCGGGCTGGGAGTGGGTTTGGAGGAGTCGGGAGGGGTGTCGTAATCCTCGTCGCGGTTAAAGATGTGGACGGAGGTGATCTCGGTGTCGGCGAAGCTCACGCGCCGAGAGCGTTTCTTCTTGATCCTGAGGGCTATTGTCTCCGCTTCGGTCTCGGAGTTGTTGCAGGGCTCCTCGGGGACCTTGGAGGCCATTGGAAATGGAAGGAATAGCAGAGAGAGACGCTGGGCGATTTAGGGTTTGCAGTTTGGGTTTGAGCACGGAGCAGTGTTCATCTGTGAGACTGTGAAGCGGGAGGGAGAGAGAGAGTGGAGGGAAATTATTTGATGGTTTAAAAATGTTTTATATATTTACGAGTCTGAGTGTCTGACTGTTTTTTATTTTGAATTTTCGTTTTTCTTTGAAGCATCAACTGAAGCAAAAAGTGTGCATCACTAGATTCCTATAGGGGGTGACAGCGGGGCGGGTGGGACCGGAATTTTCATCTCTCTCGGGTAATCCGTTGGGTCTGCGGTAATTAATGAACTCATTTAATTAAGGAGATTTTTAGAATTTAATTTATTTTATAAGTTTTTTTTTTAAATTAAGATCAAGGAATAAAATTTCGGGTTTCGAGGAAATTTCGACGGAAATTTCGAAGATTTTAAATTTCGACAAAAATTAGACGGAAATTTCTATCAAAATACGGAAATTTTGAATGAAACTTTACCATATGTTTATTTAACATNTCTCTCTCTCTCTCTCTCTCTCTCTCCCCTGCCACCCCCCATGCCGTCTGCCGTAGCCCCCCGCCGTCGCCCCCCTGCCATCGCCTCTTTCTCCTTCGATCTCCCTGCCGCTGCTGCTGCTGCTGCCCTGCCGCCCCCCGCCACCTCTTCTTTCTCCCTCTCGACTGTGCAGGTGAGGACCGTGAGAGCGTGAGGTAAGTTGGTCTGGTCTGGGTTGCTGTGTAGGTGTCGAAATTTCGCGAAATTTCGACGAAATTCAAAAGATTTTGGCTGTTAGGGGGTTCGAAATTTCTCGGCGAAATTTGGAATATTTCGCCGAAACATTTCGAATTTTTGTCGAATCAGTGTTAAAATTTCGAATCCCCTCAAAATCGAAATTTAAACCTTTGATTAAGATCAATAGTAATTTTTATTTTTTTATTTTTTTCTTTAACAATTTTATGTTAAAACTTAACATATAGTCTTTACAAAGTTTATTATACATTTTAAGAGGGAAAATATTCTTCAAATCGAAAAAGACTTTATTATGAATTAAAATAATTTTCTTATAAAATATTATAAATTAAAAAAAATTTATGAATTTTAAAACACTCTTAATTTTTATCTAAAAATTATTTTTCTAAAAGACTTAAATTTTCTTATCTCATTTAATAATTAATTATCATTAGAAAGTATGTTTTGATCACCAGAAAAATTTACTTAGGATAGAAATATAAATTGATTTGACATTTTTTATGTCTTAAAAGTATTATATAATAAAATATAAATATTATTATATTATTAAATTGACATACTAAATAATCAGCCGATATTTCTATCGGTGGGAAGTTTCTCTCTTTTGATGATTAGTGGTTATGTTTTAATAAAATGGTAAAAGTGAAATGTTTGACAAAGAAAAAGTGTTAATTAATTAGGAGCCATCACTGCGTACGTGGGGTGAAGGACTAGCTTCTGACGCATGCTCTTGCGTCATCGTTGCTAGCTCGTCATACATACTTTACTCTTTTAATGAACTGCTCTGCATACTTTTCTAGTTTCCAGTCTCTATAGACTCTCAAGCTACTGCATGTATATAAATAGGTGTGGACTAAGATCGACCACGCACACACAAGTTCGATCATTAATTCTCGCACCACAAATAAACTTGAAACAATCACCTGCTTCAAGATCATCAAGAGTACTATCTTTCACGCTCTAGTTGACAGACAGAGAAGATATCATGAGCTCCCAAAGTGCAAATGGGAATTGCCTGGGATGGGCTGCAACAGATGAATCTGGAGTTCTATCGCCTTACAACTTTACTCGAAGGTGTATATTATACATGCATACATATATATATATATATATGCTCATTGTTGCAGAGAAATGAAGAAGAAAAAAAAGCAGTATTTTGATGTGTGTTTGAGGGGTCCTTAACATTTCTGCAAAATATGTATGCTGATGTAACTATGTTGCCCATGTCTAGTCATATATGTATGGACTCAAATTCTAAGAAGCTAGCACACTGTATTAGTACTGCTTGATTTCACCAAGCTAGCTAGTTGGTACAAACAATTTTGTGGAATTCATTGCTTCAACTATATAATATTTTAGTCCGTATAAGAAAAGAGAAACTGCATGTGCTAGCTTGAAAGAAATACAGTGTAGTGCCATTCCTTTTGATAATTAAACAATCTCTAATTTGTCATGGGATAGCTGATTAAAGTGATTTCGTATATAGTGTCTGAAATGCTCTGCTGGATCACTAGTTGGCATCTGGCAATGATGATGTAAACACATGATCGAATTCTCCATACTTTTGAAAACTATGAAATGAGTATAAATTAAACATTGGTTGAATTCATATATTCAGGGATCTTCAAAACGATGATGTTTCCATAAAGATTACACACTGTGGAATTTGTTATGCTGATGTGATTTGGCCAAGAAACAAATTTGGAGATGCACATTATCCTATGGTGCCTGGGTATGTTAAGTAATGTACGTATTATATATTATATATGATTAGCTCTTACATTTCTTTGGACTGATCTATCAATAATTGATTTGACAACAGACATGAGATTGCTGGCATTGTGCAAGAGGTTGGTCCCAATGTTCGCGGCTTCAAAGTTGGTGACCATGTTGGAGTGGGAACTTATGTTAATTCATGCAGAGATTGTGATTATTGTGTTGATGGCCAGGAAGTTCTTTGTGAAAAGGGAGCAGTTTTTACGTACGACCGTGTTGATGTCGATGGTACAATTACAATGGGAGGGTTTTCCAGTTACATTGTTGTTCATGAAAGGTTAGTGTAACCCAGCTACTGGTGCTTGCATTTATTCAATGTGAGCAGGTTTTCACTTATCTCTGCATTGATGGTTTTGTATAATGTTTCTTTCCAGAACTCTAAGCCTCACATCATATGCTTGAAAATTAAAAAAATTTCATTTTCAATCTTTTATGCTAATTAGAGATTACATAAACTAAGTACCTAAAATGAGGTGCCCCATGTCAAATATAATGTGCCTACATATATCATCATCTGTTGTGAAATATATTGTGACTGCCCCTGCTGCATATTTGTAATAGGCAACACGCATGCTTACATTTACAAGTCTAAGTCTACCCGATTAATTGGTTAATGCTCAAGGTATTTGGCAAGTTTCACCCACACACAGATGATGATGTTAGTTTTGTTCATGAATTTATAGGTACTGCTTCAAAATACCAGATGGATATCCATTGGCTTCAGCAGCACCTCTGCTTTGTGCTGGCATTACTGTGTATAATCCCATGATGCGCCATAAGATGAACCAACCCGGTAAATCTCTTGGTGTGATTGGGCTTGGTGGTCTCGGTCACATGGCAGTGAAATTTGGGAAGGCTTTTGGACTAAATGTAACAGTTTTCAGCACAAGCATATCCAAGAAAGAGGAAGCTCTAAGTCTACTCGGTGCAGATAATTTTGTGATCTCATCCGACCAAGAGCAGATGACGGTACAAATGCATAAAAGCTTTCAACATTGATCACTGCACTATTTTATGTACAAAAACCATATACAAAACTATATCTGTGTCATTGATACAATATCAATAGTACAGATTAGTTATGTACCTTTTGTGCACACAAAGTTGTGCATGAGACATTATTCTTAAAGCTTCATATCTTGCCCTGATAACATAAGCAGTTTTATATTGACAACTAATCTTTTGATTTTGTTATGTTACCCTTTATGCAGGGCCTGGCTAAGTCACTAGACTTTATTATTGACACAGCATCTGGAAACCACCCATTTGATTTGTACATGTCACTGCTGAAGACTGCTGGTGTTCTGGTCTTGGTGGGAGCCCCAAGTGAAGTCAAATTGAGTCCTGGGAGCCTTATTGGAGGTACTTTAGCAACTCCCATACTCAGTTTTTTTTTTATTTTCTTTGTAATATATGTAGAATTTTATTTCCATGATCCAACTCTTTTTTGAAAATTAGTGATACCTGCTAGGCTAAATACTGCGTTTAATGAACCAGATGCATTGATCTTTTGTCAGGTATGAAATCGATTTCTGGTAGCGCGGTAGGCGGTACAAAACGGATTCAGGAAATGATAGACTTCTGTGCTGCTCACAAAATATATCCAAACATAGAAGTAGTCCCAATTCAGTATGTGAATGAAGCTCTTGAGAGGCTCATAAAGAGGGATGTGAAGTACCGGTTTGTGGTAGATATTGAAAGCTCCCTAAAATGACAAGGAAAAGCAAGATTTGTCTTCCAATACACTAATAAGTTGACATTGATAAGTCAAAGGCCTATATATAAAAAATTTCATAGTTTCTGTTATAGAGTTGTACGTGGTCAATTTAGTTTTTTCTGTTATGAAGGGAGTGGTTGCATGTGTTCATTGCTTGTATGTGAAAGTGTTGGGCTTTCATCTTCTGCATCATAATGTGAGTGGGTAGAACTTAGAAGAATTAAATCAAAATAAATGAATGAGTTGTATTTGTATCTATCGATGCTATGATAATCAACAAAATGCCATGTGATTTGGATTTAATTTGGAGTGGAATTTTGAACATTTTAGAATTGCTTCTTATATTTGAGTCCATTTCTGAAAGGCACTTTTGTATTGCTTGGCAATCAGTTCAAGTCCATGTTAGGAAATAGGCATTTGGGCTCTTCTGTCCAACTTGTATCTCAATCCCACAACACATTACATGGGCCTTTTCTGCGGTCTGTTCCACCTCTCTTAAGTTTTAACAACTAATTTATGTTAGAAAACACCTTCTAAGACTCTGAATCCAAATCTTAAGTTATATAACTATCATATATACTCCAATAATATATATCAAATTAATTATATATACTTATTTAAGAAATTAAATACCCCAAATTTATTTAGAGCACAGCAGATCGAGGTGCTTAAATTTATTCCAATCCCTATGCCCTTTTGCTCTTCAACCCCACCAGCCGGCCACCTCTGGAATCTGGATAAAGTCCTATATATAAAATATATGGCCTTTTGTTGTTGAACAATAAATCCGACCTGGCAGGGCACCTCCGGATAAAAGTCCTTTGTATTTATAGAGATAGTGCCTTTTTCTACGTTACCACACGCACGGGTGAGAGCTGAGAGCTGAGACCTGCATGAAATTCCCTTTTTTTTTTTTCCCCACGGGTAATGATTCTCTCATCTTTCAGGGACCACATGCTTGCACGTGCAATCACCACTCCATTCCAATTGCTATCATAACCTACATAGCTGCCCTTTGTGCTGTCAAGCTTTGTACCTACTCACATATATATACAGAATTGAGAAAAAGTTGCATATAATGTTTGTATATATACCCTCACACTCCCACAACACTTGTTCATATCGGTCATATCTATTAGTTATGTAACTATTTATTATTTGAAAAAATATGTATGCAATTGTATGTAAGTTTTTTACTATCTTCTCAAGCATTCTTACGTAATTCTTACATTATAACACATTATAAGATTAAAATAGTAATTATATATATAGAGATAATTCTTACATTATAACACATTATAAGATTAAAATAGTAATTATATATATAGAGATAGTCTTCCATAAGACTGTCTCAGTGGAGCACCATTTTATTACAATGAATTGTTTCTTATAATTTGGGACAGTTTCATGAAAGATTATGTATTAATATAAGAGATAATTAAGCTTAGGTTCTTTAGAAAAATAGTTTTTAGAAGAAGACCAGAGGTGCTTTAAAATTTATAAAAAAATTCTTTTAATAAAAAATTAGGATTAAATACCAAATCATAATAATTTTTTGGTATAGCATGAAAACCATATAATATTTTAATTAAACTACCAAATTTAAATGTAATTTTTTAGATTATGTCACAAACATGTTAACCCATTTGATTTTAGTCTTTTCCATTTGACATTTTTGTCCTTTAGTCCACATATGATCGGTGTTAGTTAAAATTTATAAAGTTTTGATAAAATTGCCCTTAAGGCTTTTATATTATCTTAAAAATTTGTTAATGTAGTCTCAACTTCACATTTAATTGTGACTGTACGACACTCACAACTTCAAATTTAGTTGTGACTGAACGACAATCACATCTAAGTTGTGGGACAGTCACAGTTAAGTTATGACTTGATTGAATTTTTTTTAGAGAAATTATACTACAATATTGTATAAATAGATGTCAAAACAATACTTTTACTCAAAATAATACATAGTATAGTGGTGTGAGTTGTCTCTTTCAATTTACCAAGACAGTCACAGTTAAGTTGTGACTTGATTGATTTTATTTTATTTTAATATAATATAGTATAAATTAATATAATTTTTGTGATGTAATATTTTTTTTATTTTTTTATTGTAGTGGCATGTGATGTAGTATTTGTAAATTATAATACCTTTTACTTTTTTATTTTGTTTGACTTTTCAACTAGTACCTAATCTAAAATACTATTTAATTTTGGTACCTAAACTAAAAAGTTATTGAAATTTAGTAGTTAAAATCAATTGACCTTTCTTCTAATTCATAATAATTTATAAAAAAATCATTTTAATTCATAATAAAGTCATTTTAATTTATAAAAAAATCTTTTTAATTCATAATAAAGTTCTTTCCCAATTTGAAAGATATTTTCTCTTATTTGAAGGGCATTTTCTCTTCTAGGGTGTAGAGTGGGTTTTGTAGATGTTGCATGTTCAGTTTTAACTCTGAGATTTTGGGCAGAGTCCAAAATCTTAGAGTTAAAACCAAGGGTTTAAATTTCGAAATTTTCGGCGAAATTTCGCCGAAAATTTCGATTTTGAAGGGGTCCGAAATTTTAACACTGATTTGACAAAAATTCGAAATATTTCGGCGAAATATTCGGGCGAAATTTTAAACACCCTACCAGCCAAATTTTTTGAATTTCAGAAAAATTTCGTCGAAATTTCGCTTAAATTTCGTCGAAATTTCGAAATTTCGACATCACCTCCACTGCTCCACAACAACCGAACAAGTGAACAACCCAATATCCCAAGAATTCCCAACTAATCAACTTACCTGTTACCTTACCTCACCTACACAGTCGAGGGAGAAAGAAGGCGTGGCGNGAGTTTCATTTAATTGTTTTTAAACCCTAAACTAGTAAACTATAATATATTTCTATATAAAAAATAATTTAAAATACCCTAAAGGGCCTAAACTCTAATATCATATATCATAACTTAAACAATATAGAATATAGATTATAAAATACATAGGGTTTAGTGTATAAATTATATAGTATAAATAATATACTAATTTTATTTAACAGTATTTGTCTCTAGCGTGCATTATATTCATCTTATATCACATAAAACTTACTATATAATTTGGTTTATTTAATTTTTTTTATCAATTTAGTAGATAATATGTTAAATAAACATATGGTAAAGTTTTATCAAAATTTCCGTATTTTGATAGCAATTTTCATCATTTCCGTCTAATTTTTGTCGAAATTTAAAAATCTTCGAAATTTCCGTCGAAATTTCCATCGAAATTTCCTCGAAACCCGAAATTTTATTCCTTGGTTAAAACCTAACATCCGTCAAAGAAAAAAAATAAAAGAACTTAATTAAAAACCTTAAATCAGTACCGGTTTTAGTATAAGAAAAATTCATAAAATAAACTGAAATTCAAGTTTCTCTTAATATTATCTCTTGTAGTTATTCAAAATTTATTTATTTTTTAATTAAGATTTTTAATATATATATTTTATTATTTAGTTGTGAGTAATGCTAGAGGGACAAAGTTGGTGTATTCTTACATCACGTTAGCGAGCATTGGATTAGATTCACTTGGTAAATCAATTATTAGTATCCTTTCAACATTATTGTTTAAATCCATGAAGAGGAATTTGATCGAGCAGTATACAAGCTACATGGAATTTGTCAACATAGCTTGAGTTAATTATACTTATAATTCGTGAGGTTTATTGTATTTTCACACATACATCATGAGATTTCAAAACTGTTGCATATAACTCTCTAAAAGAGAAAAAAAAATATTTGTATTGAGATTAGACTTTACTCCTTAAGTAATTTTATTAGACCATTTCACCCTTTAGCATACCTTTTTGCATAATTTATCATCATTTTTCGTCTCACTATAGGAAGTTATATGCAACAGTTTTAAAATCTTAGAAAATGTATATATAATTATTAAAACCTCAAAAAATGTATGTAAAAAATAATAAATCTCGACCGGTATAAATATAATTAACCATTCGTAATATGCAAACAATCAACAAAGTACAATAGCTCGATCCATTCCTAGAAGGGCGCACCTTGCAAATTTGCAGTTAATTATTACCATGAGGTTTAAATACACATGCATGCAGGGCAGTGTCTGCTAGCTAGCAGCAAATTAATTAACCATGGTCATGAACATAGGCTTGGTTTACATTAACTAGCATGCAAGTTCTTAATTACTTGTGGTCCTATTAATGCTTTTCCATATACGTGCATACATAAGTCTTTGAGAAACCTCCGATTCTTTTAAAAGTTTCAAAAGCAGCTAAGATTCTTTTTAAAAGTTTCACAAAGCCAGATGAGAGATATATGAGAACAATTTTATTTGATACGGTCGCATTTAGGTGTGGACACGTTCGTACTCAGCGTCAAATACTCAGCCGTTGTAAAAGCATACTACTAAACGCTCGGCAGCATATCCACACGTCGGTTCGTTCGGATCTGATCAAATCTATTATCTGATATGATGTGTAAATTATATATATATATATAAATGAATAAAAAAATACATTAATTTGGTCCACCAATTTTTATAAATATATATCCCTATTTATTCAATTTGAAATTGAATTAAGAGTGAATTTATCTCTCTGTGTCCTCACGAGAGTCGAGATAGCACGAGGGTATGTCAGTTGGACCAAGCTATAGCACGCACTTGATTGATTTCTATCTTCTTGTCTAAAATGTTTTGACTCCATTCTTGTCTCATGTCTCTCTTCCTTTGCCTGTCTCAGAGACTCAGTCTTTGACTCTTTATTAACAAGTAAATTACAAATATATATATATATAGAAGGAATAGTGGGAACCGATGAACTCCTGCACGCTGCATGCATATAAAGCTGATCCCATGGAAACAAACAATATCGACATATAGAGATTAGCAAGACATATCGACACATATATCATATCACGCGCGTCATATGCATGTTTGATATCTATTTAGCGGATTAATTGTGCTACCATACGAACGTCCGTATGAAACAGATCAATACTGCACGATTTCACCGTAGGATCGATGAATTTAACCATTTTGATTTTTAGAGTATAAATTTTGCAAGTTGTCGTCCGATCCATCCATATGTTATATGGATTGTGGAAGGATATCGTAGAAGGTCTCTTATTTAGCATGCATTTTCCTCTTACTAGAGTTACTATATATATATATATTTATATCAAGTTTTTTATATTGAGGTATATTTTATCTTATTTATATTGAGGTATAATTTTATTAGGACCTACACGAGTCGTTTTGTGTCGATCTGAACTGTTCGCAATGATCATCTTCATTGATAAATCATCCTTGCAAATAATTAGCTAAATTGGAAATCATTTGCCTATTTAACTTTGATCAAACAAATGAACGGTTTTATAAAAAATATTTGGTTTATCTATTTATTTGATCAAAGTTAGATAGACAAATAATTTTTTATTTAGCTAATTTTTTGCAAGGATAATTTATCAATGTAGATGTAAAAATTGAACGATTCGGATCGACACAAAACGACTCATGTGGGCTTCAATAGAGTATACATCAACATAAATAAATTGAGGTATACCTCAATATAAAGAGTCTGTATATATAAATTTATATATAGGGCCCTTCCAATAAAGGATCCCTCATTTAATGTTAAATGAGTGATCACCTTGTGGGGCCCACACGGGTCGTTTTGTGTTAATCCGAACCGTCCATTTTTTACATCTTCATTGATAGATCATATTTGCAAAAAATTAGCCAAATCATAAATCGTTTACTCTTTCGATTAAGTGGTCAAAGTTTAGGTGTTTATAGAGGAATTTGTTTTAAACTTTAACCGCTTAAATGAATGAGTAAACGATTTCCGATTTGGCTGAATTTTTGCAGGAATGATCTATCAATAAAGATGTAAAAAATAGACGGTTCAGATTAACATAAAATGACCAGTGTGGGCCATACAGGGTAATCCCTCCCTCATTTAACACTAAATGAGGGATCTCTTATTAGAAAGGCCCTATATATATACAGGGAGAGATTCAATCAGTTACAAATGAGTGAACATAAACGTACCATTGAGCATTCGATAGCTCTGCCAAGAGTTCGACGAAGATTTTTTAAAATAGGTGAGCGCTGCTTATTCCGTTTGATTTTAAGGGTATAGACCAATGAGTACACATCATTCTCTCTTAAGGTATAAAATAACCTTTGTGGAGGCATTCTACCTAAAATTTTAGAACTAAACCCTAATATAAATGCTGACAAACTAAGTTCAAGCCCTCGGTGCATACAAATTTTACATTGCTAAGCACTCGGTGCTGGGTGTGAACGTTCGCACCTGAATGAGCATGATATATATATATTCGTATAGATCATAGACGAGTATTTTAAAGTTAATTAATTAGCAAGTTAATATAAAACTAACTATATTTTTTTGCCAATTAGATAACTAATTTCATAATCCAAATCGTTTATTTTTTAAGCCCTACTTTAAATATCATTATTGTAAAAAATTAAATCATAAATAAGTTAGTTATTTAATTGAGATCAAATAAATGAACAATCACTATTTTCGATAAAAATATATAAATAATTATTATTATAATAAAATAGCTAAATAATTTCTAATTTTAGAGATTATGATATTTGAAGTAAGACAAAAAAATAATAAATGATTTTGATTTTGATATTATATTGTCCGATAAACTTAACAAGATGGTTCATTTTGTATTAATTAATTAATTTAAAGCATTCTCGTACTTGTATATACATAATTATATATATTATATATTACTCGATATTAAGCAAGCCCACTCCTTTCTCGTAACAATATTGATCTTCTTCCATTTCCACAAACTGCATGGAAAATAGTCTCTGCAATGACAGAGAAAACAGTCAAACACTTTATTTGGGATGTGTTTGATGCCCACGAGAAAAAATGATAGGAAAGAAGGAAAAGATGGTCCATCGGTCCCTAGCTAGCTAAGCTAAGAGATAATACAATTGAGCAACCCAAGAGCATATATTGCAAACTGTGCTTTGACTCGTTCGACTTCAAAAACCTTCCTTATTGTTTTGTTGAATTTTTTTTATTTTTTATTCTTTCATTGTTTAGATGAAGAGATCAAGAAGCAACAAGAACATTCAGTATTTCACCAAAAAAACGAGTACGTACATTCAGTAGAGACTGTAAAGTCTATGTCCTTGTGAGATAATGAAATAAAACAAATCCAATGAAAAATTACAATTGCATGAATCATGTACAATTGCAAAATATAATAATTATTACATATGTTTACCAGAAAAAGAAAAATACATAATAGTATATATAAGGATAATTAACCAACAAATTAATTAATTAATTGATAAATATCAGTTCATCCACATTCCACAATCCTACACAATCTGCGCGGTATATCCTATAGAGTGCTATGACTTTAATTAATTATATACGTTAATACCAACAGATTGAAGGGCATGAATAAAAGAAAAAGACAATCCATCATGTTGACCAGAGCATCTTATACTCTGTTACTTGTACGTTGTACTTTTTTTTGCCAGGATTAAATTAATTATGTGCTTGTACGTTCCTATTTACTCTAACCAAAATATGAAGATTAGTTTAAATTTTGATTAATGAGTCACGCAGTAAGTATAACTTTAATGCTTTATATATAATATATATTTTGTTGATTGGGAGTTTAGCTTTACAATATTAATAAATAAAGGTAAAACTAAAAAAAATAGAAAAAGGTTCTTACATATAGGGTGTCCATGTGCATCATTGCATGGATGGATTACTCAATCTAGCTACTTCCATGCATTGGATTAGCAGAAAAAATAGAAAAAAGAGCACTAAATATAAAGGTTTATAATAATAATAAAGTACATATAAAAGACTTAATCAATGAACATTTTTTATGATTAAAGTTAATTATTGTGGACGTGGTTTAAATGAAATAACATTATTGACTTTTGTGTTAGGGCCACCGGCCACGTCTCCCTAATTTTAATGTGTTTTGGTATAAGCCTAGTTTTGCCACACTATTAAATATGTATGTGATCTGTTCTTTTTCTAATGCAATGAGTGTATTGTAAAGGAGAAAATTTTGAATGTAAGCCTTTGTGTCTCGATGAGTCAATAATACCATAACACTAATCAATATTGGTAAGACTCTAAACATACAAAAATTATATTTTTTAAAAGCTATGTGACACCAATGTTATGGAAATTAGTGGGAGAAGATTTTGGGCCATCTGATGATCATAATCTTTTTTTTTTTTTTTTTAACTCAATACAATACAATTCAATACAATACAGTACAATACAATACAATACAATAATCCTTATTTATTTCTTAAAGTTGATGTGATTTACAATAACAATTCATTCTTATTATTATAATATACTCTGTCTCTCCTCTGCATCCCTATGTTCTTTAGCAATGGCCTAGATCCTAGACTAGCAGGACAGGCTTATTTCATTTCCATGACGACCTCTTGGCCCTAGCAAAGTTGATTCACCGACAGTAATAATAAATTAAAGGCATAAATATAATTTAGACGTCATTTTAATGAGTTATACGGATTTTAAAATATTTTAAATTTACACTCAATTTATTATCTAAATTGAAAAATATATACGTCATTTTAATGAGTTACACGAACTTTAAAATATTTTAAATTTACACTCAATTTATTATCTAAATTGAAAAATAGACTTTCGTGCATCAATTTGTTAAGAAATCAGTTAAATGTCAGCTTGACTTTTGCTGACGGGGTGACGTGATGTCAACTCAGCATATATTTTCCTCCAAATGAGCGACACATGTCAACCTGACACGGGCCCACACACCCATCACCTCTTTCTCACTCGTCGAACGCTCTCCTAACCATTTAGTATTCCAAAAACATCACGTTTTTTCCTAAATTCAAATATAAATCTCTCACCTGTGTTCGACGAGCGAAAAAGAGATAATAGGTTTGTGGGCCGTGTTAAGGGTTAAGTGGACATGTGTCGCTGTGTCGCTCATTTGGCAGGAAAGGTTTGTTGAGATGGGGACGTGCTTTCTGGTCAGCAAAAACCAATCTGTCATTTAACTGATTGCTCAACGAATTAATGGATGAAAGTCTATTTTTCAATTTAAATAATAAATCAAATGTATATTTAAAATATTTTAAAACTTATGAATCTTGTTAAAATAACATATATAATTATATGTTTAAATTAAATTTATACCTAAATTAAATAAGCGGTAGAAAGCCTGGTCTCTTTCCTCTCCTTATTGTGTTCTATAAATACCCTCTCTCTTTCTCTCTTTCTCTCTTTCCTACATACATAGTAATCGGAGAGAGAGAGGGAGAGAGAAAGTCCATCATCACATCACTTGGTTCCATACAAGTTCCAATTGTGAATTGTCCATGGCTGGAGGTTTTTGGCTTGTTGTTCTGGTTGGCATGTTAGGCTCTGTTTTGGGTCTCATTTTGAACCACTTCTTGCCCTTATTTTCAAGGGTTGGTCCTACACTTAAAGGGTCTTTTGGGTGGCCTGTATTGGGAGAAACGCTTAGCTTCTTGAAGCCCCATCCTTCTAATTCTCTTGGAGCCTTCCTTCAACACCATTGTTCTAGGTAAGCAATTAATCCACATTGACCCCCATTACATCAATTTGTTTTATAATTAATTAATTGTTAAAATAATTAAATATACTTAAATGTGTTTTGATCAGGTATGGGAAGGTGTTCAAATCCCATTTGTTCTTGTCCCCAACAGTGGTGTCATGTGATGAAGAGCTGAACTACTTCATACTTCAGAATGAAGGCAAGCTGTTTGAATGTAGTTACCCAAAGCCCATCCATGGCATCCTTGGCAAGGCCTCCATGCTGGTGGCTGTGGGTGACACTCACAAGAGGCTCAGAAATGTGGCTGTCTCCTTGGTTACCATCACCAAGTCCAAGCCTGAGCTTCTCAATGACATTGAATCCACAACCATTCGTATGCTTCACTCTTGGAAAGATAAACCACAAGTCGCCTTCTGTGAAGAAGCCAGAAAGGTACCACCTTTATCATGGGTTATCTTTTTTCTTTTCTAGTAGTGGTTGATTAATAACAATCTTAATTTTCTTTTCGACCAATAAAATTTAGTGACTTTGAGGTAAAAAAGGATAACAAATGAATTCATTCGTAAAAGAGTATTTTTTGTTTTCTTAACTGATTTTTTTAATTTTTTTGTCTGAAGAAAGCAATTTAAACTTAAGATATCTTTCAACGGAAGAGAAATATCACTGGGCTAATATTAAAAATTTCATATTTTAATATTACATACTTTGATACCTCATTGGATAGCAAATGAGGTGAGGTCACTATGCAAATAAGTCTTTGTACCCAATGAGGTGAGGTTACTATGCAAATAAGTCTTACCTTACCTTTATTAGATATGTGATATACAATATGATATCTAAATGTACATATACTTGTAGTAAAAAGTCTATGATTAACATATTTTTGGTTTGGTTTTACATGCATGCAGTTCACATTCAATGTAATAGTAAAGCAAGTGCTAGGTTTGAGCCCAGATCAGCCACAGGCCACAAAAATTCTTGAAGATTTTCTGACTTTCATGAAAGGGCTCATTTCTCTGCCTCTCTATATTCCTGGAACCCCATATGCAAGAGCTGTTAAGGTACCCTAAATAACCCCAACATAACTAAAGTCTCTCTGATGATTATAATTTGTTCAAGCTAATATATAGCTTTTTCTAATGCTATAATATGCCTTGTCTCTTTTTGTTGCAAAAAAGTAGCTATTATAGGCATGAGAGTGTCTGACCATCCAATGTGTCTTTACAGGCTAGAAGTAGGATATCTTTAACTGTGAAAGCAATTATAGAGGAAAGAAGAAGAATTAATGCAGGTGGGAGTAGCTGTAGTAAAAGGAATGATTTCCTTGAGATACTTCTTGGTGTTGATACCTTATCTGAAGATGAAAAAGTGAGTTTCATCTTGGATTCTCTGTTGGGTGGCTATGAGACTACCTCTCTCTTAATGTCCATGTCAGTCTATTTTCTAGCTCAATCACCCTCTGCATTACAACAATTAAAGGTAATTAATTAACTATTCAATATATTATTTTCCTCTTTTTTTTTTGGCCAATAAATAAAGGGCATTCATTAATAATTTTTTCTCTCTTTTAATACAAAGGTAGAGCATCAGAACATTAGAAAGGTGAAGCAGAAAGATGAGTATTTGAACTGGGAAGACTATAATAAAATGGAATTTACTCAAAATGTAAGAAAAAATCTCCTTTATTTAATTAGTATTTAATAATTTAATAATTGTTTTTTTTTTTTTTTTTCAAAATTTTTTNGTAAGAAAAAATCTCCTTTATTTAATTAGTATTTAATAATTTAATAATTGTTTTTTTTTTTTTTTGTCAGAAATTTTGTACTTTTTTCTCTTCTTCTAATACTTGTACATCTCATTGGCAGGTCATCAATGAAGCTCTCAGATGTGGGAACGTTGTAAAATTTGTGCACCGAAAGGCTCTCAAAGATGTGAAATTCAGAGGTAAAAGTAATATTAAAAATATGCCTCCAGGCTCCAACACAATCAAGCATGCAATATTCATACCCTTTTGTAGTACTTTGCAGTATTTGACGATCTGTTTAAATGAATAAATAAGTGGTCTCTTTAATTAATTAAATAAAATATGCATCTTGGCTTTCTGCAGATTATTTAATTCCATGTGGCTGGAAAGTTCTACCCGTCTTGAGTGCAGCTCATTTGGACCCTTCTCTTCATGCAAATGCTCTTCAGTTTCATCCTTGGAGATGGGAGGTAATCCCATCAACCTCATGATTTAATCCAATACCATGGCCTATCCCATTTTCTTCTCATGCCCTCCAATGGTTATATATATATATATATATATTTTAGAGAGAGAATTTGGACCCATTTGAATAATTTCACCAAACTACAAGGTCCATTCTAATATATAGTTTACTTAAAGCCCCGGAGACCTCATGATCCACCTTGTATAAGTGGGTTCCACTTTTTGTGAGATTTATAATGTGATAGGTAAATATGGTACCTGTAGCTTGACTCATAAATATATTACAGTTTTGCAGCACATTGATGGTAGAAGGATGTAGGCTAGCATGCTTTCTGGTTTAGAACAGTTGATTAAATAATATGAGCAACTTACGAAGGTTAATCAGTGTTGAATATGTACATGTTTAATTAGGAATGTTATTTTTCATATCTTTTTTGGTATATTAATTACATGAATTATTGTGGAAAAAATTCGGCCAAAAAAATTCAGAGCCAAGACCAAACGTGCAAGAGATTCACTCCCTTTGGTGGAGGGTCTAGATGCTGTCCAGGATCTGAACTTGCCAGGCTTGAAGTTGCATTTTTTCTCCACCACCTTGTACAAAATTTCAGGTACAAAATTTTCTTTTGTAATGATTGTTCTTAAAAAAATTTATACTATAATTTTATATAGTGCATTGGGGTAAGTAAATTAATGTGGAAGTTGCACCAATTTTGTGTGTAGATGGAGGACTGAGGATGATGAGCAACCTCTAGCGTATCCGTACGTAGAATTCGAAAGAGGGTTGTTACTCAACCTGGAGCATTGCCCCATTTGATCCCCCAAAACTTCTCCTTAGGAGGCAGGGATGACTTGTACATGATGGTGAAGGCTCAAAGAAGACCATTTGCATGACAAGCTTGCTGTCATCTCTTAATTTCTTTTTATTTTGATGTTTTTCCAACCTCACTGTTCCTCATTTTCCCTTTTTGGGTGGTTGGAGTAGTACTCTTGGAGATGGGCACCTACCTCATTATGCCTTGGTGGGGCTATAGCTAGCTAGAGCCTTTCATTCCACGTTTACATAGATCTCTGTAAAGTTCTAATCCTGTAAACTTTTAATTCCATTCCAAAGTTTCTTTACATGAATGATGATGTATAATCTCCTCTTCCCACTCCCTCCTTATTAGCATGATAATAATTATGTTGTGATCGCTTGAATCCAGTCCAACCTGATTATTAGCAGGTTAGATTTGACTCTACTAACATAAATAATAAACATGGGTCAGATTAGTGACAAATTAGAATAATCAGATACTTTTTTTTTTATGGTTTATGTGTCAAAACAGTTTGGGATTGGGTCAGGCTTAACCAGGTTTCAACCCCTTGTACTATTCAACACAACTGGATCATGCAAAGGAGATATAAAGCAATATTTATTGTGGTACTTCAGATATCACCCTCGACTTGTCGGTTTTGAACTTAATAGACATCATGTTTTTTGTAGTAGCGTACATATCCATTTGAGGAATAATATTATCTACTAGTTAGTACACAAGCTAGTAGAGCTTGGTGAGGTCATCCAAAATTAGATGAAGCAAATTTGCCTACTTCTAGGCTGCCTTTACCACGATGGGACTCGTTACATAGTGCTTACCATCTGACCATATCAACTTCCCAAATACATAGTTGGCTGCTGCTTTGGCATCTTTAACCTTCAGGATTACATTAAAGCTCTTCTCCTCACCTACTTTCTTGAACTCCAACTTCTTTGGCTTAACAGAAACCAATATGCCATCTGGGTTTTGGACATGAGCCCTATAAGTTCCTCGAGAACCGACATTTTTCACTATTCTAGTCACCACAAGGGTTCCAGAGAGTTTAGGGACAGTGATTGAGGGGTAGTTGAGGTTAGTGAGACTAATGGCAGGGTTGGGGCATTCATAGGGACTCCCTGAGAACATTTCAATTTGTGTTTCATTGTACCCCATTGCACATAGGACATTCAAGTAATCATGAGGGGATAAATCATAAACCAACCCAGGATCCATAGCACTGTTTGGTCGAACATGTCCTGCGCCGTAGTTAAATGGTGTTGCTTCAGAGAAAGAAGCATTGAGCATTTGTTCCAAGCTATTATCTCCCGTCGTCGCTGTAGAGTATGAGAATTGAAAGAAAATATCAGAAAGAAAAGTAATGTTCTCTTGCCGAATAGTGATTTTGGCCCATATTGTTCTTTTAACCGGGAGAAGATGACGGAATAGACAAGAAAACTTGGTCTTTTTTTTTCCCTTAAGCATACTTGAAAACCAAACTTAGCCATGAGAAATAAACTCCAAGTGAAGTGAAATAAAAGTACTAGAGTCTTCTTACCGGTCGTCATGATTGCAGATTTAATAGCTGCAGGACTCCAGTGAGGATAGAGGGTTCTAAGAAGGCCACAAATGCCGGAAATATGCGGACATGACATTGATGTTCCTGACACCGAGTTGAATAGAACTCGCCGTGTGTCAAATATTTGATTCGTAGGCCCTTGTGCTTCAGTGTAGGCTGCTATGACACTCACTCCTGGTGCAGTGATGTCAGGCTGAATGTACAACAAGAGTTACTGAATATTTAAAACACATGAGAAGAAAATTTAGAGAGTCACTCTGATGAATAGAATTGTAATGCTAATAACACCTTAAGGATGTCTGGTGTAATGGTGTTGGGTCCCTTTGATGAAAATGCTGCCATGAATGGAGCTGGCTTCGTTCCCAATTGTGTTGTTGCACGATTTATGTAAGCCGTTGGAGACCTGTCAAAAAAAGAAAATGTAAATTTCTCAATTAATGAGTGTACCGATTATCATAAAAAGCTGATGATGGGACTAGCTAGATGTGTGTTACTGAGATGAACCCGGCCTAACTTATGAATCAAATGCAGTTAGTGCTGTCAGCTCTTTGTGCAGTGCATATAAGGTGCATAGCCATGGTTTTGGATCAACATAATAGTGTTATTGGCAATGTCATCTTACTTGGTCGAATTGATGTAAGCAAAGACGCGGTTGCCATCAGTGAAATTTATATGTGAAGCAGGGAGGACATGTGGATCAGCAATAATTTCATTCCCGGTAAGCTCACTGTTGGCAAGAATCACCCCCACAGCGCCAGCCAGTAAGGCTTGCTCACCCTTGTCCACTCTTGCATTGTCACCTCGAAGGCAGGCCAAGATCTTTCCCTTCACCTTACGGGGGTCAAGCGTGCCAGGCTTGCATAACAGACTGCAGCATCATATGAGCAGATTACTAAGAGCTTGAATATGGTAGTGTTTAAGAAAAATTAGATATAAGTTATAATAGTAGAATGGAAATAACAAGAACTTGATGTTGTTCTTCTCCTTACGCTTCTTGAGCTGATACATTAGCTGCTTTAGCATCTTTAGCGCTAATAAGTTTGTAGAACCTCTTGCTCCTCAAGGCCACAGCCGATAAGCTTTGTCCCTTCACAACAAAGTGGATAAAGTTACTATGGATTTGTATAATTTTGCAGAATATATAATGTAAATTCCTCTCAAACACCCCCCTCATATTCTCTAACATGTTGCATGCAATGCTGTTCAAGTTGGGTAGGTTGGATCTCATCCACTCCATTTGAACTAGGGTTTAGGAAGGGTCCTGTTGATTAATCATTGATGAAAAACTAGTATCAAGATGCTATAGAAGTGTATAGGAATTTGTGGTATGTCTTATCATGCTGAGCTTCTTTCAACCATTTGATGACAATTCTGCGGTAAAGATTAAGTAACTGGACCTCTCTGTTTGAATTAGAACAAATGGAGAGGATCCAAACCCGGACCTCATGTCATGTGTTTATCCTATATATCTATCTAGTACATGTTTGTTAGAACCTGTTAAAACTTTTTTGACTCTCCAAATAAGCTAATCACTTTTGCCTGCAGATAAAATACCAAACACAAGGTGAAGAATGTGGAGTGAACTATTGGTAGCCTCTTTCTCCTCTGTGTAGCATAAGAAGGGACTATAGCTAACCTTGAAGCGCATCCAGTTACCAAGGGTGACATAACTGGGGAACTCCCTATCCATGGTACTGGCGCCAACTGTGATCTGCCATGGCGCTACATTGGAGACAGTACCATCAGCTGGACCAGAATTTCCAGCTGAGCAAACCACCACAATGCCATGCTTAACAGCATGGAAAGAGCCTATAGCAACACTGTCATTGAAGAATGTAGTGGTATCCCCACCCAGTGACACAGACAATACATCAACACCATCATGGATAGCCACATCAAATGCAGCCAGTATATCTGCTTCAAA
This sequence comes from Dryas drummondii, assembly GCA_003254865.1. Classification (NCBI taxonomy): domain Eukaryota; kingdom Viridiplantae; phylum Streptophyta; class Magnoliopsida; order Rosales; family Rosaceae; genus Dryas; species Dryas drummondii. The sequence continues at coordinate 1,216,044 of QANW01008357.1, read as the reverse complement.
GCACTCATTTCCATTTACTGGAGGCCAACACACTTTATAAGCTGCCACCCGGGCTTTCGGTGATCCACCCTTTGCTGTTCCATTACCATAACCGAAGACACTTGCCCCAGTTACAAAATTACCACCAGCTGTTGATAAGGTGTGAGAGCCGTGGCCTTCATTGTCGCGTGGTGAGTCAAAGGAGGAGTTGAGGGGGCCAACAACTGCAGCAAAGCCTTTGTTGAAGTATCTTGCTCCAATTAGCTTCCTTTCATGCAATAGTTTTGCAACAATTGTTACTAATTACCAATGAGTTACAAGATTCACATTGGATAAACCACTTAAAAATAGAATTAATCCATCACAAAATCCAGAGGGAAAAGATGCTAAAACAAGTCAAAAGCTGCCCTTTACAATATGACAAATGCACTTTTCAGGGCATTTAGGTGTACTGGGGATTACATACATTGATACATGTAGATAATAAAGTGCAGACTGTGCAGCAGGACAAAAATAGTGTTCTGCACCTGTCTTCTCTCTCATTTATTATAATAGAATTTGTTTGCTTGCTAAATTGTTAAGCTGGCTTGCCTGGGAGACTACAGTAGACATGTTGGATAGGAAGAAGCTTGATCTAAAGAAATCTCCTTATAATATATATGGGTTAAAATTGGTAACAGAAAATAATTTTTTAATGTCTTGCTTTTGGACTACAAGAAGTGAGTATTTAAGCGCAGTTAACAGAAGTTGGACTTGTTTAATGAAAGATAGGATCACATGGATGGGGCCTGGGGCACCTTTTTTCATGGTAGCTGTTGGACAAAGGGTCTGACTACAACAACTTGATTAATTTATTCTCCTAACTGGGTATCCACACAGTAGCCAATAATGATTTAGGAAACTTTTAAATGAGCAAGTTGAAACCTTAGAGAAGGATGTAGTTTTCAAATATAAAGCTAATTAATTAAAAGTTAAGCAAACATTAATCTAATTACAGCAATGCATTTTGAAAATGGGATCAGATACAGGGCATTGAAGCAGTAACAGGCCACCAGGACATGCATATACTCAACCACATAAGCTCCAAAAGCACATAGAGGTGATGACAATAAGCAATTGGACCCCAAGAGAAAATGTTTGCAGTTTTATCTACTTGATTTAAATAAGGCAGAGTTATCTTTCTTACCCACTTGGATGCTGGTCTAAGGTTTCCAAAATAAGTATAGGCTCAGTCAGCTTTAATGAGAAAATTCCAAATGAGTTCTGCTTTATAGTACCATTTCCCCCACTAATAAAGCAGATCACCTTTGTTGGACCATCCAAGGTTGATCACAAAGAATAAAGAAGAAGGCTTTCTTGCTTCACTTTTAACACATTTTAGCAATGTGCATATCATGTTTAATTCAAATTATGATAATCAATTACATCATGAAATTGAAAATTTGATACATAATGCTGTAGAAAACCAAACAGAAAGAAAATTTATCTTCTGCAGAAAACAGTAATAAAATAGTGGGTACCTGTTGCAGTGGAATGCAGTATCTGTCTCATTTTGGCAGATTCCTTTCCACTTGGATGGAATCGGTCCATACCCTTCATCACTAAAGCTCTTGGATTCTGCCCATGCGCCTACCAGAATCACATTGAACCACAGTAAGGCTAAAGAATGCTCAACAAGAAAGCAATAGATATTGTGTTTGAAATTATATGGGAAAAATTTTATCAAAAAGGCATGAATTTTGACCTTAAAAAGTTAAAAGTGATCATGTGTGCCACACTGCCACGGAAATGATCTATTTTGGAAGGAATAGGCTTTTTTACCCAAATACCACCTAGACTACTGGGGTGTGCTCTCGTATTACTCAAACTTTTTTTCCTTACCAATTTACCACCTGAAGTATTAATATGTGTTAATGTGACACTTACAGTCAATTTTTCTGTTAAATTATCAACTTTTTTCTCAAACTTTCTTGTTTGTCCTTAAGTATAATTAAGAAAAGAAATAGAAGGTGAGGAAGGGAGACCGGCATCGTCGGGAATGGGTCAGCGTTGGGGTGAGGGTAGGTTGGCTGGGTTTGTTTTCTTTTTTAGAGTGTATTTGGATTTTAGTTTTGTTTTTCAGATATTTTATAATATGAATTGACAATATTACTCTTCAAGTTAACAGAAAAATTGACAGAAATGGATAACAGGTGCCACATTGGCACATATTGATACTTTGGATGGTAAATTGACAAGAAAAAAAAATTTGGGTGGTATGAGAACACACCTCCTATCAATGTCGGCTCAAGCATAAGGCGAGCAAGACCTCTGCCTAGGGCCTGATATTGAAAGTATTTGATACACCATTAAAAAAAAAAACTTTAAATATTTATAATTAGCCAATTAGGCCTCAAAATTCATAAAGAGACTTTTCACTCTCTTGTTATTAGTAATAATTATGTCTAATAGAAAATTTAAATCTGAATATGAAAAACTTAAGAAAAAAAGGCCTTCTAATTTAAGATTTAAAAAAAATATATATTTTTTTGAATAATATATTTGAAAGGCTTCTATATAATTTCGCCATCTCAGGTTTCATTGAGCCATCACTATCCCCTATAGTCCGAGTAATATTTGGGTAAAAAGCCAATAAAGGAATACATAACAACATGACGAAATGGGTCACTTTGACATAAAGTGAAAGTTTAGAGTGCATACTGACAACAACAAAAAAAAAAAAAAAAAAAAAAAAAAAAAAAAAAAAAAAAAAAATTCATATCCTAAATTGACACCGGGCAAAAATTGCATTTCCTTTTGGTAAACATTTCCCAAATTATATAATATTCACATTATTTAATCACATCCAAATTGCCTATGCTAACGTTTTCAGTTGACCCACCACAAATAATTGCACCGTCTTCATATTTGTTTATAGAGAGACAATCACAAAAAGAAAAGGAAAGCCAGGTAATGCCAAGAATCTTTTTTGATTGCAGTAGCTGTACAAACAATTTTAGTAATACATGCACGTGCACTAGTAATGCTTTTGGCTGAGATCAAGAAGTTGGTTTATCTAAGCACCAAAGTAATACTGGTTGATAAAAATGAAAAAACAAAAATAATTGATGGTGAATTGATTACTTTAAAAAGTAATCAATCATTAACATCAGTTTTTAATTGGTAAATGTTCATTAAGACCAATTTTATAACCTTAGATGTTGAAAAAAATACTCTTGTTATAAGCGGTCAACGATCCAGATCAAAATTATTGCATTTTAAAAATGCATTTGGCATGCATCAAGCTGATCGATTAATTCAATACTCTTTTACTGCATGAATTGGGGGTGAACTTGACTTGAAAAGTTGAAAGTTAAGGAAAAATATATTAAAAAGTCACCCAAATAACCAAAAATAATGAAAATGGAAAAAAAACTGACCAGTATCAAGGTTTCCTATGATTGTATCTTCACCATATCTTGCCTTCTTCCAGATTGAATTGGGGGGAGTAACACCATCATGCTCAAGTCCCAAGAAGTCCCATGATCGAGTTGTGTGTAATTTTTTCCCCTTGTTCAAGAAAACTGAGACTACTTTTGGATGCTCTGCAGTGTTTCAATGACAGTACATAAGAGAAGAGAAATAAGATCAAGTACATAAAAACAGAGAAACCAGAGGAGAAAAAAGATTAGATAGAATTTCTCACTAGCTATCTGAGCTGCTTCTTCTTCTTCTAATGTGGCTGCAAAGCCATTGATATGCCTGGTGTATGAGTAAAAGATCGATTCTCTTGCAACTTCATGGCTGCATTTTGCAGAACATAATACAAACAGTTGAAGAACTGGACAAGAATACATATAATATATATGATATGATATGATTCACCAAATGGGGTGTTTTACTTGGTACTATATAATAGATATGTATTTATGTACCTGCCCAAGAATAACCCAAGAAACTCATAGTGATTCTCTGTCACTCGGTTTAATTCAAGCTGTGACAAATTTGGGGGATGTGAATGTGCTCCCAAGTACACCACATAGGACTACAACCACAAGCAAGAAAGTTTATGGGAAAAATATGAAATCACCACTAGTGTAGTATTACTACCATTAGTGCAATGAAAGGAACTTTTCAAATTTTTTAATGGAAGCAAAGAGAAGGATTGAATGCTCACCTTTTTGATGGCAAAGGTGGGTCTGTGCAGTACTAGAGAAGAAAGAAGGAAAGACAGGAGGTAAAGGGCAATGGTTGGTAGCCTCATTGCTTGCTTGACCTTCTTGAGGAACCCAAAGTTGGGTTTTTATGGTATTTTAAAACTTCCAAAGATCCAGGTACCAATGTGGTAAGAAGTACTACTTAACTATGTTTGCTGCATAATGTGATTATTGTAAAGACAAATTGCAACTTAGACTAATAGACTGTGGACCCTATTGGGATATTATTATATTTTTGTAAGATAATAATTGAATATATGAAGGTGCAAAGAAAAAAGGAAGGGTTAGTAGAGTGGGGGAGTCTGAGTTTTTAACCTTATGTAGTCCACCAAGTAGCCAATAAGGATAACACAGTGATATTGACGAATGAGGAACTGCCACATGTAGAAAATATTGGATGCTAGCTAGCTCAAGCTTTTCCATTGCCGGCTGATGAGAAATGCTATCCTATGATGGACCTAAAAATGGAGGGGACCTTCCTTGAGGTATTGGCTATATATGGTTTTCATGAAAGCCAGGTTTTGATCAGTTTGGATTGGTGCTATATATGATGTCCAATGGGGGCTTTGTTACAAGAATCTTTGTGGTTGAAATGTGATGTTTCACTAACATATATATGCACGCTTGAGAGGAAGGATGGAATAAAGTCCTGAAATCGAATCCTGGGTTTGGTAGGTTGGGGTTGGGAGTTTGTGGGAGGTGATAGATGACAACCTTAAGGCTTAAGGCACTATGACCATACAATGGAATCAAAGGAGTAAAAGCAAAAAAAATCTAAAGAGGCTAAAGCCTAACAGGTAAGAGTCTAAAAGATTAGTAGAATGGGCTGGGCTTGTTTAAAATTTAACCCTTGAGCTTTGGCAAATCTGGGCCTGGGGCTTCTCTGGGCTCCCTACAATCCCAACTGCTAACCAATTAAATCAGCCGCCAACTTTGGGGTTTTCACTTTCTAAATTCACCCAAACCCAAACATTTGCTAAAGGCTCTTGGCATTCGTATCTTTTTTCTTTTTTTTTTTTAATGACTATTAATCTAGTAGATTATATACACTTTCTAAATTCATCACGAGCATTATCTGATGAAAACAGTTGTTGATAACAATTATTTTTTATTTCTCATTTTAAAGGAAAAAAATGTTCAGTCATAGCAAGCCCCATTTGAGATCAAATGGGTTTGAACCCAAGGCTGCTCTTTGGTTTGGTTTTTATTGAATTGACCGATTACTGACCAAAATTTTTGGTTTGATAAATTGATTTTCACAATTTGAAAATAAAAAATTCGAAACAAAAAAAAAAGTTGGTAAATCGACCGATTACCGAAAGTTATTACTGAAAGAAACCGAATCGATTATTACTGTAAAAACTGAAATATATACTGAAAAAACCGAAACAATTACTGAAATTTAGTTATATATACTTATATAATACTATTATGTTAGTGGTATAATAAATATTAAACTACTAATATCATAAACAACTATAATAAAATATAATTGTATAATGTTATCATATTAATATTATCAAAAGTGTGAGTTAAGATATAAAATCATTTTCTAATAAAGTAAATGTTATTATTTTTAGGAAAAATAAGAATCTCATCTTTAGTTAAGTAATGCATATATATACATCTACTCATATTTATCAATATATAATATGTGAGTTATATATACATACTAAATTAATAGGATATGTACTAATATATATTATTAAACTAATTATACTACTATATATTATTACTAATATTAATATTAATACAATTAATACTAGTACTATACTAAACTATCAATACTACTCGTGCAAATATATATCCATCAAACATTATATTTTATGCATCATATTTGATTAGATTTTAATTTATATTGGTATATAATAATTAGTATTATTATAATTAAATCGAAGTAAATAAAAAATGAACCTAAAGTATTTGATACCAAAATTATCGAAATCGAACCGAAAATTGAAGTTTACCAAAAATTACTGAACCAAACAATACCAAAATTTTTTGTTTTGTTTTAGTAAGCCCCAATACTGATCCAAACTGACCGATGAGCAGCCCTAGGCCGCCACAAACGTAGGTAGCAACCCCAGAGCTGATTTTTTAACGAACAATTTGAATATTTTTTTGGATTAATCAATAATTGATGTCCATAGAATAAAATATTAATTTTAAGAAGGAAAAAAGAAAAGAAAAAAGAGAACGGGTTTACATGTCGGATGCTTTGAGCAAATCAATCCATTTTTAGAAGCTCCGATCCATAAAGATATTTCATTGGGAGTATCTACTACTAAACATGAGAAACTATGAAACTGGTAAAACTATTTATTCCACATCTACTTATTACATGGCTAATCTTATTTCTCATAAAGATGAGGCACTAAGATAGAAATGTGATTAATAAATACAAGTAGTCTTGTAGTAATCCTCGACCATATGCATTCCATTCCTCATTGTGATAAATTAAGTAACTTTGGTTGAAGGAAATTTGAGCATGCATCTAACTCAAAAATGAATGGGTAATAAGAGGAGAAGGTCGAGACCATTATAAGCACACTTACACAAAGCTATAATTTTCCAATATGCCAGACAACACACTCTATATTCTCAAAATTGGTAACATGCATGTCCTATAAAGTATAAAAGGGCCGTAGGAAAACGTTAAAGCAGGTAAGGCAAGGCTGTATTTGTCTCATGCAGTGGCTTTGGCGCCGTCTAATACAGGTCAACAAGGCTGTAGTGTTGGCTTGCTCTCTAGCTCCTATCACCTGCTGTCCATTTAACTGGAACTTTAAATTTATATGGAGATTATGGGAAGTGGGTCACCATTTCCAACGTGAGATGAGCCAAACTTCCACATTCCTGCAGCAAAGCTTGAGGCCGCTCGATTTTGGCATTATATGCAGCTGCTGCTAATAAGAATAAATATAGGATTCACACACACACACACACACACTCACAATGTTTATTATTGATCCGATCATGGGATCAGAAATTAAGCATTGTTTTGTGCACAGCTAGCTAGAGTGCGCAGACATTACAAATGTTGAAGAAAAATTTAAAAACTGTTTTCAGCCGTCTGTTGAGAACGAGTAGTGCTAGCTAGTCAGTCCTATCTAATCTCTCATCTCTGCCATTGGATTTTCTTCTGTCTTTGCCTACTCCTATCACCTCCCCATCTTTCCTTATATATCCCACTCCACTGCATACTTCTCTTGCACTGAACCAAGTAATTTGTGAGAGAGAGAGAGAGAGAGAGATTGATCGAGGTACTTGCTCACTTCCTCCAACTTCTCTAGCCAAAGTAAATGAAAGGTAAGTGTAGTGTAGCTAGTAGAGTGCAAAATTGTTCACCAATTCATGCATGTTACTGAGGAAATTTCTTTAGTGTGAATTCGTATGTTATGCAACTACTTTTAATTTCAACTCTCAGATTTGATAGGTTTGTTTATTTTTTGGTATATATCGTTAAATATATTCGAATTTCTGTTATTAGAAGAACTGTATTACTAATTCTTTTCACTTCTGCTTCATTTGGTCCATTAATTGTATGAGGCTTGCTGTTTTGCTGATCGACACTTGATTTAACTTGTGAGTTCTGTACAGGCCAATTATGAGATGCATAATATTGAGCAACTTCATATATATTCACCAGTCAAGAGCATGATGATGACGTGCCTGGCTCCCTGGATGCCATCTAAGCAAACTTGTCAAACCGAGTGTTGACTTTTCTTAGTTGGCATTAGGGGAGTCATGCATGTCCACCAATTTGACCGACCCTCTCAAACATCATTTCAAGTTTGAAAAGCTCATTTCCTTGAAATTGCATATCATCACAGGATTAATATATACTTATATATATACCTCCTCACTGATTAATGCTTTTTTATTTTTCAATCATTTCTTTCTTTGATGGTGAACAGGTATCAAGGATAAAAATATCGAAAATTCCTTAAATATCGGTACTCAAATTTATGAATATATCGATTTCGGTAAATATTAGTGTAAAGAAAGTTAAGTTAAATTTTATTCTTTTGTTGGTTTATTGTTGATTAATTAGGATTAGTGGATGAATTTTAATCTAATTAGGGTTAAATTTGGTTTGATTTCATCTTATTCCTCTTTATCTTCCTAAATTTTGAAATTTTTTATACAATTATATCGATATATACTGATAATGCTACTGATACTATTGATATTTTATGGACATGTATCTATATTTTGTCCATATATATTAATATTATGTCGATATATACTGATATTTTATCGACGTATAATGATATTTTATCGATATATACCGATATCGGAGAAATATCAATTACAATCTATTTAAATATTAGTTGATAAAATTACGGATATCAATAAACATATTAATTAATAAAATTACGGATATCGACGAATATATTAAAAATATCATAGATATTTTCATTCATGACAGGTAATAGATATATACAAGAGTACCTTTTTGGTGATCTATTAAAAATCTCTTTTTTGCTTTTTACTTTTTGTAATCGATAACGGAAAAATATCGATTACAATCTATTTAAATATTAGTTAATAAAATTACAGATATTGATAAATATATTAATTAATAAAATTATAGATACCAACAAATATATCAAAAATATAATAGATATTTTTCTTTCGCGACAGATAATAGATATATACAAGAGTACATTTTTGGTGATCCATTAAAAACCTCTTTTTTGCTTTTTGCTTTTTGTTTTTTGTTTTTTCCTGTTTCCAAGGGTAATTGGGTAAACTATGTTCAAGTTGTCACTTGTCAACCTCAGTTTGCAACAAGTAATGGTAAAGAGTACTTGTGCAAATAACACGCATTGCCTTATTCGTGTCTTTTTAAATTAAAGTTTTCTTTTACTAGTGACCCCAGTTTATCGCACACAACATAACGTCAGGAGGAATCATACAGATTGAAGAATTGGTAGCCCTGCAGAATAATAATGCAGACAGTCTAAGGACTGTGAATATGCAAACGTACTATACATACTTATCTGGTCTCTTGGGGTCTCAACTTGCTATATATACTCATCACAAAGAAGAAACCATGAAATTTAATTTCTCAATGGACCTTACACAAAAACAAGCTATGCAGCACTGGGAAGGAACACATATTCATATGTAGTACTCTAGATGATGGGTATGACAGTTCACTATATTAAATATACTCTGGCTATATATATAATTAATTACATGATAGAGCAACTGGGCTCTTCTTGGTAATGGAAATTATGGTATGGTGAACAAACAGTCCCAATTTCATGGACTTGGTGTTGATGAGGCCATCCATTATTGGAGTAATGAATGATTGGCTCAATTTTGTTTCCTGAGTCCTTTTTTTCCTCTTTTTTCTCTTCCACAGGGTTCACACTGACCACCTCTGCATACCTCAAGCTTTTTCTCAGCAGAGTTGTGAGCCTTACCACATCAACATCTTCCCCTGTTACCTCGATTTGGTCCTTGTCCTGCTGCAAAGTTGCTGAATTCACCCCTGTAATAATGAAGAAATTATTAGTTAAGTACCAGAAATTGTGAAGGGTTAGAGTTACTTTCTGGGATTTAATTGAAAACATTGTAACAGAATCTTGGTTATGGTTAATTTAATTACCATCAACCCCAACTGCAGTCTTCATGGCTTTGGATCTGGACTTTTCATCATGCACAGACAACTTGATCACCACCTTTTGCTGCAAACCAAAACATTAACTTTCAATTAGAAACAAAACCCAAATGTTGAATTGTTTCATATGTTTCTCACAATGCATATATCCTTGCAAGAACCTCATACATACCTTCATGTTGATGATGCTGATGCTGATGCTGATGATGCTGTTGATGCTGATGATGCTGATGCTGATGTTGCTGATGCTGATGCTGATGATGCTGTTGATGCTGATGAGCCAAAGGTGTCTGAAGGTGTTGGTCCTTTGGCTTTGGCTTTGGGAGATTGATGGTGGAGGGGAACTAGGAAAATGTATTTATAGGCCTCGTTGGAGTGTTTGGTCATGAAGAGAAGCTCTTAGGCAAGTTCCAATAAGAGGTGTATATTGGGCAGTCACGCACATCAAGTAAAAATTGGCTCTATATGAGAAGTCCGGACATCAAATTGACAAATTATGAGCTCACAAAAATGGTTTGGAGTATGGATGGAGCGCCCATTGAAAAAGTTATTAGCAATTAGGTGCAACATGCATTGGTAGCATTTCCCATCTCTCCTTGAGTAACTTTGTTTATAATAATAACCCTTTTACATGTGTTATATGTCTTAACTAAAACTTTATATTTAATTGGTATTTTGTAAAGTCACTCACTCACTGACTTGCCTTGTTGATATATATGACTACAATAATAGTTGTGATGTGTATTGCAATACCATTATGAATTGCCAGACACAGTTGTCACTTCATTTTTATTACAAAACCCATTAAGTAATCAATGCTTTCTTAACTGATCCCAATTATTATAAAGCTGTTACATATCACTTTTCACTCTCACTCAACGTGGAGATCTTCAAGATTTCAGAAAGGTTTTGTACAGCAAGAAAGATGCAAAATTGTCATCAAAACTGTTTGTAGAACGGGGAATAACAGGGTTGTTTTGGTCTTTTCAGTGTTGGAAAAAAACAAATTTGAAAAATTAGAAGAGTATACGAGTCAATAGTCCTAAATAAAACAAGTGGTTTGTGATCATGAATTCATGATCCCTCCATCTGTATCTTGTGGAAGAAGACTTAGTCTCTTGATGTCTATTAATAATCGGCAGCTTTCTCCTAAAAGTTCAACTTTTAAACATTCAATTCAAAATTAATTGGTAATAAATGAAGAAGCTCAAAACTTATAAACACATATGTTAATCTCTAATTTTTTGATGTGGGACATTGCTTCACATTACTTTCAACACGCCTCCGCATGTGTGGCGAGATTTTTAAGCCTTACATGTGAACAAATTGTATTGGGTAACGTGGGAGTATGTGTGGCTGTTAAGCCTTACACGTGGATAACCAATCTCTGATACTATGATAGAATTAGAGCATCTAACTCAAAATCAATTGGCAATGGATGGAGAGGCCCAAGACTTATAAACACATATATTAAACTCTAGTTTTCCAATATAGAATATTGCAATACATTACTCTTAACAAAAGTCAGTCTGATTTATGTATGTATTATATATAGGAAACAAAACCAACCAATGGGAAAGACTTCTGACTTAGTTCCTTGTGATGGACCAACATAGTACTACAACAACCACATTAAAACAATATTAATATAGTTCTGCTGAAAATGAAACTCAGTAGTGAGTAGTGGACCTTTGTCATCCAATGTTTAGATCATTTTGTGCTCACAATGTAAATATCTCAATGACTTAATCAATGAAATTATGGGGTTTGGCTCATTGAGTGTGATCCAGAGTGAGGAATATTAATCAATGAAATTATGGGTTTATACTGTTGATTACGTCTAACACGTACATAGTTGGAACTTACGTATAAGAGTGTGAGATCTCATCCTATTTATATGAGGATAAATTTTGGTGCACAACAAATATATGTAACGTCTTTCTCATCGCATAATTAGTATGTAAGATAATTATGCTATAAAATTATATATCATGAGAAGTATATTGTATATAGTATAATATACAAAAATTTGTCATATATATAACATAAGTGATTTACAATATTATCAGTAAATATAATATTATTTATTTTCAATTAGATGATGGAGTATAATTAATGGTTGATGTTGAGGGTTAATTGAGTGATGGATTAGTATGGCTGCATGGAGTCTCTATGAAGTTGCAATTTCTACAATACATGGCTCATTCATAGTTTCACAGTCAATAACCCTGACGTCTTGTAGCTACTATTGCTAATTAGCTATGAATGTATGGGGCCAGCGGCCAGCCCAATATGAACCCACTGTCTTCAGTCTTCTGGTCGTCGTTTACCCGTTTGAATTTTCTGTTGGTTATGTTTGGCTTGTAATGGAAAATGAGGAAATTGGCTCAAGCCTCTAGTGAAAGGACAACCTTTCTAAAGGTGCCATTTAAAGTTTTGCATTTTTCGACCATAAAAAAATGTTTTCATTTAGATGGACTTTTACTAAATTGCTTAGGGGACAACTTTATAGGAAGATAAAAAGAAGATTTACTTTGGTTTCTTAAACAAACTTTTCTTATTCTAAAAAAAATTTAAAATAAAAACATCTATATCAACCAACTTGAAGTTCATATATGTACGTATATTAAACTTATCAAAAAAAAACTTATCATCATTATTTACACATAATCCAATACCCTTTTTTTTTGTTTATCCAATAGGGATTATTTATTTGAGTTAATTACACTTACACCTCATGAGGTTTATCATCTTTTCATATACACCTCCTAAAATTTTAATAATTACACATACACCCTTTAAAGTTTCAAAACTATTGTATATAACTTCTTATAGTGAAACGAAAAATGATGAAAATTATGCAAAAAGGCATGCTAAAGGGTTAAATAGCCTAATAAAATTATTCAAGGTGTAAGGTCCAATCTCAATACAAATATTTTTATATTTTTTTTTTCTCTTGTAGGGGATTATATGCAATAGTTTTGAAACTTCAGGAGTGTATGTGTAATTTTTAAAATTATAAGGCGTGTATGTGAAAAGACGATAAACCTCAAGGGGTGTAAGTGTAATTAACTCTTATTTATTTATAGTTTTATACAATATGAACCAACTTTTGAATTTCACATCATGTAATATTAAATTTTATGTATATGAATATAACATTAAAGAAAAGTTCTAACAACATCACACTATCATGATAATAATTGTTTTTGTTGTATTATTATGATTAAGATGGATAAAATAGGAAGAGATGTAATTAAGTCATCTTAAGATAACATAGTCATATACGTAATCTTCCTTTCTGTTTTTTTTTCTTGTTTAAAATTGAACCCGATTGATCAAAATTCAAAAATTACTCTTAATTCAGAAATTAATTAATTACTGTAATTAGACGCCAGAACAACAATCTTGGTAAATGGGATGGATAGAGATGGATTGGAGTTTCTTTGCAGCTTTCTCTTTGGCTTTTTCTTTTTTTTGGCCGGGGTCTTTCTCTTTGGCTTAATTAATGTATGTAATTACATATGACCTTAAAAAAGTGAAAATGTATGCATGCATGTAAGACTATTTTTGAAAGTACTATCCACATACGTATAAGTGCACTCTTCTGGTTGTTACACGCCACACTTTCAATATCACAATCTTCTACTCTATTAGCTTAACTTATATCAATATGGGATCGACTGGATCGACTGGAGAAGGGTAGAGATATACTAGACTCGAATCTTCATATAATTAAGTTAAAAGAAAAAGATAAAAAAAAAAAAAAACTATCGATCCCAAAAGAAAAAGTTTAAAAATTTCAATAAATCAACTATATTTTTCCAAAGAAGACGTAAGCGCGGGAAGGTGAATGTTACTATTGTAGTTGACAAACAATAGAAAATTTTACCTTCTTATGCTTGTGTCTTATTTGGAGAAATATATAAACATATTTATCGAGAGGTTAATACATGGGCATTCTCTCATAGTTTTTCAAAGTTGGTAATCCAATTTTTTTTAATAGAAAATTAAGATTAAATATTAAATTTTAATAATTTTTTGATATAACATGAAAGTCATATAATATTTTAATTAAACTACCAAATTTAAATGTAGTTTTTTAAATTAGGTCACAAATATGTTGACCTTATTTGATTTGAGCATTTTCTATTTGACATTTTTATCCTTTGACCCACATATGATGAGAGTAGTTGACATATGTTTAAAGAACTAACAATGAGTTATTATATTATATTATAGTTAATTATTAACCCAAATTCTCTTTATTTTTTATTCCTCTTAATTTCTTTCTCTCTCTCCCTTTTCCTTTCTCTTTCCATTTTTTTTCCTTTCTTTTTTATTTTTGTTGCCTGCTTAACAGGCAGACTAATGGAAACCAAAATGGTGCTAATAGAAATTTCATGGTCTCTTTTATAAATACGAATCCTAGCAAATTTGAGAAGAAAGAACCCAAATAAATCTTAGGTGATTGAAATCTCTAAAGAAAGAATCCTAATGAATCAAAAGCAAAATCGCCAGTGAGGGCCCAATGGCTTCTCTCCTTCGAATCTCCGCCTACGCCGGTCGGGTGGGTGATTGGAGGTCACCACCGTGCTCAAGACGACGAGAGGAACAAAGTCAAGCCGGTCCGGCGTCACACCGCCGCCGGAAACTCTGAATTGCCTCCGGAGGTGAACGGGGTAAATACTGGAATTGTGCTGGGTTTTAGATTTGATGGAATGAATTGTAGACTGCTTGGGTGTATTGTTGTTTTTCTGCTAAGCTGGTTTGTATATGAATAGAGAATCTTAGTGAAAAAGGAACATGTGAGAATATTAATGCTAAACATTAGTTGCAAAATTCAGGATAGGTGATGGGGTTCTTGTACTTAAGAAATAATGCTTTTGTTTATGTTAATTCGATCTGAGAAGGACCAGAATTTGGGACTGTTGTGCCACCATTTCGGTGGAGAGGTGAGAGAGATATTGGCTGGGGCCGGTGGTTGCTGGAGGCAGAGAGAAATGCAGAGAGGTGAGAGGCTGGGTTTTGGGGGGTCGCGGCGGCAAGGGAGATCGAGAGAGATGAAAGAGGCTAGAGGAGAGAGAGAACTCAGAGAAGAAAGAGAGAATGTGAGAGAGATTGAGAGTTTTGTGTAAAACAAATAAAAAATAATTAAATATATAATATATAATATGTTAACTCAAGTTAATTTTTTAAACAGCTGTCATAATTTGAGAGAGAAGGTGAGTATACACTCTAGTTAAAAGAGGTGAGCAAAACTACTCTCATATATAATAAGTGTTAGTTAAAATTTATAAGGTTTTGACAATATTACTCTTGAGACATTTACATTATCTTAAAAATTTGCTAAAATAATCTCAATTTTACATTTAATTGTGATTGTACAACACTCACAACTTCAAATTTAGTTGTGATTGAACGACTGTCACATCTAAGTTGTGAAACAGTTACAGTTAAGTTGTGACTTAATTGAATTTTTTTAGAGAAATTATATTATAATATAGTATAAATAGAGGTCAAAACAATACTTTTACTCAAAATAATATATAGTATAGTAGTGTGAGTTGTCTATTTCAATTTATCAAGACAGTCATAGTTAAGTTGTGACTGGATTGATTTTTTTTTTTTAATACAATATAGTATAAATTAATGTAATATTTGTGATATAATTATTTTTTTATTTTTTTATTGTAGTGACATATAATGTAATATTTGTAAATTTTAATACATTTTATTTTATTAATTTGTTTAATTTTTCAACTAGTATCTAATCTAAAATGTTATTTAATTTTAATATCTAAATTAAAAAATTATTAAAATTTAGTAGTTAAAATCAATGGACCTTTTTTTTAACCGTTGATAACTTTATATTTTCAAATATTCAAAGCTTTGGATGTGCTTCTGATTAATTGTAATATCTAAATTTTGTCTGGTATGAAAGTAAAATTGCCTCTTTTAAAAGATACGTGAGACTAGGGATGGACATGGGTCGGTTTGGTTCGGTTTAGCCTCCAAACCGTAGACCAAACCAATGCCTTCGGGTTAGTGATTTTTCAAACCAAACCAACCCATTGAAGGTGAAACAACTGAACCAAACCAAACCAATTAAAGTCGGGTTGGGTTGGTTGGGTTGGTCGGTTTGGGCATGTCTCAAAATACAATTAAAATTTAGGCCTAAATTATAAATGAATGAAACTTCATTTAAGTTATAAAACTAATGCCTCTATTTTCTACACATGAACCCAATTCAATACATGCCTGCTTTTACAGTAGAACAATTACAGTCACATGTAAAACAAGAAAGCTATATATGTAAAACATTAATATTAATATATTAAAGAATAAGGTCCTTTCATTATAACTACTAAAGTTTAATAAAGTTTTAGTTTAACTACCAAAATATAATTAGATTTTGGTTTAGGTACCAGTTGACTTTTCAAAGAGTCTGAATACATAAATACATTCAGTTATCATGTTATTTACAGATTTGCCCTTTTAAAACTTACGTTTGTTTCATTTAGATTAATACACTAAAATCCAATACAGATGGGCCCACAAAATCTCATAACCCAATAATACACTAAAATCCAATATAGATAGGCCCACAGAATCTCATAACCCACACATCTTTTACTCAGTCACACACACGCCAAAACTTCACTCACTCAAAAACTCTTTTCACTCTAGAACTTTCAGTAACACTCACGCACGACTCAATCTCTAGATTGTTCTTCACTTTCGTCACTCATTCTTTCATAGATTTCTTTCAACGAAGCTATTGATTCATCACGCCTGAGTCAACACGAAGCTACCTGAGGTGAATTTCTTTATTTTTTATTTTGATTTAGTTTTCATGTTTGAAGTTAGAGTTTCTGAATCTAAACTCTAACGCTATTACATTTGGATTCAAGAAAGAAATACCCAAAAATATGAAGAATCTGAGTCCAAAATATAGTTGTGAGTTTGGGTTTGAAAAACTTTGGAAGTTCTGTTTCATTATTTTGGTAAATTAGTTTTTCATGTATAATTTGAATCCAAAATATGGTTCGTCTCTAAGTTTTTTTTTAATTTGTAATTTATTTACATGATTTTGGTTGTTTATTAGTTAGTAGTCTATTTTAAGTTTGAATCTCTGGAAATCTAAGTTGTGACTGTTGTTAAGAACCATATTGATTTTATGTTAGAGTGACATATGTAAGTTTGAATCTCTGGAAATCTAAGCTGTGACTGTTGTTTAGAACCATAGTGATTTTATGTTAGAGTGACATAT
>QANW01008357.1:1151636-1198335 GCA_003254865.1 Dryas drummondii | reverse complement strand
AAAAAAAAAAAAAAACTATCGATCCCAAAAGAAAAAGTTTAAAAATTTCAATAAATCAACTATATTTTTCCAAAGAAGACGTAAGCGCGGGAAGGTGAATGTTACTATTGTAGTTGACAAACAATAGAAAATTTTACCTTCTTATGCTTGTGTCTTATTTGGAGAAATATATAAACATATTTATCGAGAGGTTAATACATGGGCATTCTCTCATAGTTTTTCAAAGTTGGTAATCCAATTTTTTTTAATAGAAAATTAAGATTAAATATTAAATTTTAATAATTTTTTGATATAACATGAAAGTCATATAATATTTTAATTAAACTACCAAATTTAAATGTAGTTTTTTAAATTAGGTCACAAATATGTTGACCTTATTTGATTTGAGCATTTTCTATTTGACATTTTTATCCTTTGACCCACATATGATGAGAGTAGTTGACATATGTTTAAAGAACTAACAATGAGTTATTATATTATATTATAGTTAATTATTAACCCAAATTCTCTTTATTTTTTATTCCTCTTAATTTCTTTCTCTCTCTCCCTTTTCCTTTCTCTTTCCATTTTTTTTCCTTTCTTTTTTATTTTTGTTGCCTGCTTAACAGGCAGACTAATGGAAACCAAAATGGTGCTAATAGAAATTTCATGGTCTCTTTTATAAATACGAATCCTAGCAAATTTGAGAAGAAAGAACCCAAATAAATCTTAGGTGATTGAAATTTCTAAAGAAAGAATCCTAATGAATCAAAAGCAAAATCGCCAGTGAGGGCCCAATGGCTTCTCTCCTTCGAATCTCCGCCTACGGCGGTCGGGTGGGTGATTGGAGGTCACCACCGTGCTCAAGACGACGAGAGGAACAAAGTCAAGCCGGTCCGGCGTCACAACGCCGCCGGAAACTCTGAATTGCCTCCGGAGGTGAACGGGGTAAATACTGGAATTGTGCTGGGTTTTAGATTTGATGGAATGAATTGTAGACTGCTTGGGTGTATTGTTGTTTTTCTGCTAAGCTGGTTTGTATATGAATAGAGAATCTTAGTGAAAAAGGAACATGTGAGAATATTAATGCTAAACATTAGTTGCAAAATTCAGGATAGGTGATGGGGTTCTTGTACTTAAGAAATAATGCTTTTGTTTATGTTAATTCGATCTGAGAAGGACCAGAATTTGGGACTGTTGTGCCACCATTTCGGTGGAGAGGTGAGAGAGATATTGGCTGGGGCCGGTGGTTGCTGGAGGCAGAGAGAAATGCAGAGAGGTGAGAGGCTGGGTTTTGGGGGGTCGCGGCGGCAAGGGAGATCGAGAGAGATGAAAGAGGCTAGAGGAGAGAGAGAACTCAGAGAAGAAAGAGAGAATGTGAGAGAGATTGAGAGTTTTGTGTAAAACAAATAAAAAATAATTAAATATATAATATATAATATGTTAACTCAAGTTAATTTTTTAAACAGCTGTCATAATTTGAGAGAGAAGGTGAGTATACACTCTAGTTAAAAGAGGTGAGCAAAACTACTCTCATATATAATAAGTGTTAGTTAAAATTTATAAGGTTTTGACAATATTACTCTTGAGACATTTACATTATCTTAAAAATTTGCTAAAATAATCTCAATTTTACATTTAATTGTGATTGTACAACACTCACAACTTCAAATTTAGTTGTGATTGAACGACTGTCACATCTAAGTTGTGAAACAGTTACAGTTAAGTTGTGACTTAATTGAATTTTTTTAGAGAAATTATATTATAATATAGTATAAATAGAGGTCAAAACAATACTTTTACTCAAAATAATATATAGTATAGTAGTGTGAGTTGTCTATTTCAATTTATCAAGACAGTCATAGTTAAGTTGTGACTGGATTGATTTTTTTTTTTTAATACAATATAGTATAAATTAATGTAATATTTGTGATATAATTATTTTTTTATTTTTTTATTGTAGTGACATATAATGTAATATTTGTAAATTTTAATACATTTTATTTTATTAATTTGTTTAATTTTTCAACTAGTATCTAATCTAAAATGTTATTTAATTTTAATATCTAAATTAAAAAATTATTAAAATTTAGTAGTTAAAATCAATGGACCTTTTTTTTAACCGTTGATAACTTTATATTTTCAAATATTCAAAGCTTTGGATGTGCTTCTGATTAATTGTAATATCTAAATTTTGTCTGGTATGAAAGTAAAATTGCCTCTTTTAAAAGATACGTGAGACTAGGGATGGACATGGGTCGGTTTGGTTCGGTTTAGCCTCCAAACCGTAGACCAAACCAATGCCTTCGGGTTAGTGATTTTTCAAACCAAACCAACCCATTGAAGGTGAAAAACTGAACCANGTGAAACAACTGAACCAAACCAAACCAATTAAAGTCGGGTTGGGTTGGTTGGGTTGGTCGGTTTGGGCATGTCTCAAAATACAATTAAAATTTAGGCCTAAATTATAAATGAATGAAACTTCATTTAAGTTATAAAACTAATGCCTCTATTTTCTACACATGAACCCAATTCAATACATGCCTGCTTTTACAGTAGAACAATTACAGTCACATGTAAAACAAGAAAGCTATATATGTAAAACATTAATATTAATATATTAAAGAATAAGGTCCTTTCATTATAACTACTAAAGTTTAATAAAGTTTTAGTTTAACTACCAAAATATAATTAGATTTTGGTTTAGGTACCAGTTGACTTTTCAAAGAGTCTGAATACATAAATACATTCAGTTATCATGTTATTTACAGATTTGCCCTTTTAAAACTTACGTTTGTTTCATTTAGATTAATACACTAAAATCCAATACAGATGGGCCCACAAAATCTCATAACCCAATAATACACTAAAATCCAATATAGATAGGCCCACAGAATCTCATAACCCACACATCTTTTACTCAGTCACACACACGCCAAAACTTCACTCACTCAAAAACTCTTTTCACTCTAGAACTTTCAGTAACACTCACGCACGACTCAATCTCTAGATTGTTCTTCACTTTCGTCACTCATTCTTTCATAGATTTCTTTCAACGAAGCTATTGATTCATCACGCCTGAGTCAACACGAAGCTACCTGAGGTGAATTTCTTTATTTTTTATTTTGATTTAGTTTTCATGTTTGAAGTTAGAGTTTCTGAATCTAAACTCTAACGCTATTACATTTGGATTCAAGAAAGAAATACCCAAAAATATGAAGAATCTGAGTCCAAAATATAGTTGTGAGTTTGGGTTTGAAAAACTTTGGAAGTTCTGTTTCATTATTTTGGTAAATTAGTTTTTCATGTATAATTTGAATCCAAAATATGGTTCGTCTCTAAGTTTTTTTTTAATTTGTAATTTATTTACATGATTTTGGTTGTTTATTAGTTAGTAGTCTATTTTAAGTTTGAATCTCTGGAAATCTAAGTTGTGACTGTTGTTAAGAACCATATTGATTTTATGTTAGAGTGACATATGTAAGTTTGAATCTCTGGAAATCTAAGCTGTGACTGTTGTTGAGAACCATAGTGATTTTATGTTAGAGTGACATATTTATGTTTGAATCTCTGGAAATCTAACCTGTGACTGTTGTTCAGAAGCATAGTGATTTTATGTTAGAGTGACATATGTAAGTTTGAATCTCTGGAAATCTAACCTGTGACTGTTGTTTAGAACCATAGTGATTTTATGTTAGAGTTACATATGTAAATTTGAATTTCTGGAAATCTAAGCTGTGACTGTTGTTCAGAACCATAGTGATTTTATGTTAGAGTGACATATGTAAGTTTGAATCTCTGGAAATCTAACCTGTGACTGTTGTTTAGAACCATAGTGATTTTATGTTAGAGTGACATATGTAAATTTGAATTTCTGGAAATCTAACCTGTGACTGTTGTTCATATATATAAGTTTGAGCACTGTTAATCTTGAAATATGAGTTTTCTTTATTTTGTCTGATATAAGTTTTCTTTTCTAATTTACACTTTTTGCATTTGGTTTAGGAATTTCCTTAAAGAACACTGGAAATCTTAATAAACATACGTCTTAAAGGTTAATTTTCTTACTTTAGTGGTTGTTTCATTAATATAAGTTTTGCTTCTTTTTTAATATGAGTGTTGTGATTAGTGTTATAATTTAAAACATTGTAGATGCATGACAATCACACATTTGCACTCTAAGGATATGGTTAAGCTCTAGTTATAATGTAGAGATTGAATTTAATTGTGACTGACATGAAAAAACAAACCCAAACTAGCAGAATTAGGTGTATTAAAAGCCAATCCTAAACCTGTGACTGACAATGAAAATCCAAATTTAATTTTGAAGATTTATGTTAATGTGATGAATGTGGTAAGCTTCTACTGTAAGGATATGGTTCATATCTAGTTTTAGTTTACAAATTGAATCTTATAAGTTTAGCATATATATATTTTCTTTTAAATTTAGTGAAATTTGTTTTTTCAGGTGTGAAAATGGAAAAAAGAAAAAGTACAGAACAAAAAAGAAAAAGAGGGAAAAGTAAAGATATAAAGATCGTAAGGAGAAGACCTTCTTCTAGACAATTTAGATGTAACATGGTCTCTTTCTTAAAGAAAATGGATGCAATCAAGGAAAAGTTAACAGCAAGGCAGATTAAACTGTTGAAAGAGACACCATTTTGGAGTTTTATAAAACCATTTTACAATGGCTTGATGAACAATAAGTTTTTGTGGAAGTCGGATACAGATATTGAAAGGTTATTAAAATCTTTTGATGCACAAACAAACAGTTTCTGCTTTCAAAAGAAACATTTGAAGTTAAGAGCAAAAGATGTCTCTACCATATTTGGCCTACCAGTAGAGGGGAAACTACCAAAGCTCAGATCTGAAAGGAGGCACGAGTCATCATTTCTTGATAGGTATTTTAAGTCAACTAAACGGCCAACTGTTGCATCATTGTATACTGCACTTCAAAATGCATTTGATGCTGCCACAAAACACAAAACACAGAGGAAGAAGGTGAGAACATCAACAAAAGATGTAGAAACAAAGGACAAAAAGAAAAACAGAGAAGGTGATGATGAAGATTATGACAAGGATGTTGTCAGATTGATTTTGTGCATCTTATTCAACCAAGTTCTTTTCAGCAACTCAAGTCAAACTATATGTTGGAAACCAATGAAGTATTGTGAGAATTTAAGCCAACTTTCAAAATATTCTTGGGCTAAAGCAGTTCGAAATTGTCTTTACAAGTCAATGAGAAGTAAAGAAAGAAGAAGAAAATCAAGATAACAAGCTCTTGGAAATGTTAATGGTTGTGTTGTGTTGATACTGGTAAGTCACAACATCATCAACTGACAGTTAGTCACAGTTTGAATATTTTTCTTAATGATATATATATATGTTTTTTAAATATGCAGTACATGATATGTCAAAAGACTGAAATTGGAAAGATGAGCACAATTCCAGGACATGAAAAGAAGACACCAAATTTTGTGAAGTGGAGTTTGCCAAGCTTGCACTCAAGTCTTGATATTTACGATGATAAAGCAATAGCTGTAATATCATAAAACTGATTACTATTTGAAGTTCAAATTTTATTCACTAAATACTAATATGTATATTTAATAACAATTGGCAGGACTCGATCATTGAAAACCAGAATGATGACACTTCTTCTGAAAATTATGAAGAATATGGTGATTATGATAATGATTCTGATGACAATAATGGAGAAGAAGACACAAATACTGATGAGGATTCTAATCAAGATGGACATGATGATGACAATGCAAGAGAAAAAACATTAGCAAGCATGGTAATGTATATTTAACTTTAACTACCCATTTAGTTAAGTTTGTAATGTATATTAGGGAAATATGATCTTATAATATTAAACTCACAGTTTCATTATATATGTCAATGTTTGCTTGAGTTCTGAGTGTTATCTTGCACAAAGTTAGAAAATGTTCTTAGTGAATGAAAATGATGGTAAGACAGTTAGTTAATCATAGAATTCATCCTCAAAACTCACATATAAACCAATTAGAAGAATGTGAAGCTGTGACTGCTATTCAGAAACATACAAGTTTTATGTCAGTCACATATATGAGTTTGGATCACTAGAAATCTTGTAATATGAATTTTCTTTCTTTTTTAAATATGAGTTTTGTTTTCTGATTTATGTTGATTTCATTAGGAATTAAATTTGCATTAAATTCTGCAGAAGGATAAATTGAATCAAAAGGGAAAAGAAACAAGAGAAAGTCATGAAGAAAATAGTGATGGGGAATCAGATGGATATGATGATGAAGATTTTGAAAGACATAGTGGTGGACAATTAGGTGAAAACTCCAATAATCAAGACAGTGATGACAGTGCAATAGAAGAAAACATAGCAAGCAAGGTAATGTATATTTCCTCTTATTTAAAGGTTCTTTGAAATTTCAATTAGAGTGATAATAGTAATCTTCTACAATATTTTTGCTCAGAATCAAATGACATCTCTTTGACTGTGGGTTCTCTAGACTGTGACTATTGTTCAGAACCTATAATTATTGTTTAGAAACTGTGACTACTGTTCATAAACTATGACTATTATTCAGAAACTGTGACTATTATTCAGAATTATACAAATTTTTTGTCACAGTCACATATGAGTAAACATATATGTGATTGTGACATTGATGAGCTCTGAGTGATAGGTGTGATTGCATTATTATATATGGATTTTAAGTTCTCAGTAGTTTTGCTTGTTTTTTAATTCAAATTTTGCAGAAAGAGAAATCAAATGAAAAGGGAAAAGAAGGAAGTGAAAGTGATGGACACAATGCTACAGTTGAGGAATTTGAAGAAACTGATGACATATATGAGAAAATAGTGAAGCTCATGGAGGCTCACATTGAGCAAACTATGCAGCACAATAAGAATTGGAAACCTCGAGAGGAAATCATTACCTGGAGAAATCATGATTTTCCTATTCAAGAGCTGAAAGTGAAACAACTATTTGATATTGCACTTGATTATGAAGAAGAGACATCAGCATACATAACACTTTTAAAGAGACTGAAGGAACTAGAAGATGAGAACTTGGATTTAAAGTTGAAGGTTTGCATGAAAAGGTGAAAGGTTTGGAAAATATTATTGTGCTTTTGGGAGGGGATGTAGATGATAATTCAGTCTCATCACAGCACCAAGTTCATAAAGAAGGAGACAAAGATGTCAATCAAGTTCTTGATGATAATAACGGAGAAGAACATGAACAAAAAGGAAATGAAAGACCTCTAGTGCAATCACAGAACCAAAATGCTAAAGAAGCAGAGAAAGATGTGAATCTGAATGAATATCCAAATCTAGAGCAAATTTCTGATGATGTTGGCAGAAAAGTAAATGAGAAGATCAAGAATGGAGAATTTCCAATCGAAAGTCCATTGCCGGAACAATTAATGTCAAAGCATCCTGAAAATTGGGCAATTGTTGTATCATCATTACCAGAATATTTTATGGATGATGATTGGGGTGAGGCAGTAGAAGAAGAAGAGACTGAAATTGAGGAACGACAAATTCCAGATGAGGCTTCACTAAAAACTAAAGTGAAAACAAGAGCAAGAAAGAAGAATGAGTTGGAAGAATATGATTACAATTTAAAGTCAACTACTCCTCCAATAAAAAAGGCCAGAAAAGTACATCAAAGTGGTGATATAGTTCCTCTGGTTGCCGTCTTTCCTGAAATGAAAACACAAGATGTTAAAAAGGAAGAGAAGAAGACAAAGATTACATGGGGAAAATATAACGTGTTCAAGAAGTTGTTGCAATTTGAGAAGGAATTAATTAAAAATTTTTGGAATAGTACAAATAAGTAAGAAGTTCTTCATATAAGTGAACACATTTACTCATTATGATTTAGTTTTTGTGATTGAAAAACAGTCATTAATCACCTAATTACTCATTTTTGCACTTTGAACCACAGGGGAACAAAATTCTGGGAAGGCAGATATGGAAGCCTTGGCAAGCAAGATGTCTTGGACGTAGTGAGAGACCTCGCACTTGGAGACAATGTAAGTTAAAATAAAACCATCAAGTATACTAATATATAATCTATTCATCATATACTAATATTGTTTTATTTCTTTGTGCAAGATTATTGACTGCTTCATACAAATATTGGAAGAGAGAAGAAAAAGCAGGAGATGAGAGTTTACAATATATGCCAACACTGTGTTGGGTGATAAAAAAATTCTTAATGATCAACTTTTTGATATAAGTGACTGACAATCAGTTGTGACTGACAATCAAATGCTTGTTTTTTTCTTTTCTTTTCTTTTCTTACAGAGATTTGTTGAAGCTAAGCAGGAACCCAATTTGAGTCTGATGGTGTTTGACCCTCTGTTGAAAAAGTTTGGAAAAGCTAAAAAGCTATTCTTCCCAATCATTCTTGAAAATGAATTTCACTACACTTTGCTTGTACTTGACAAAGAAGAGAGAAAATGGACTCATTATGATCCATTGAGGAAAAAGAAGTTTAAATCAACAGACAAATGCAAAGAAATGGCTGAGAGTTATGTAAGTAAGAATTTAATTTTATGCTTTTCTATATTTGTCAATGCTTGCTTGAGTTCTGAGTGTTTGGTTTGGCCATTTCATCTTTTTCAAAGTAATTTTATATTTTTCAAGAAATGCATTGATGTGACTAACATATATAATTGCCTAACAGCGTGATGCTATTGAAGATTGGATGCGAGGGATCAAAAGAATTGGAAAGCAAATGCTCGAAACAGGATTAAGATTGAAGAAAGTTCCACAACCAGGTGATGGAGAAGGATACATTGTAATAAGGGAAGCATTAAGCGGAGATGAAATTGATACCATAAAATGGATCAATAGGCATTGTAATAAACTATGCAGATTCAACTTTGAGCATGACAAA
The DNA here is from genome assembly GCA_003254865.1 of Dryas drummondii. Classification (NCBI taxonomy): domain Eukaryota; kingdom Viridiplantae; phylum Streptophyta; class Magnoliopsida; order Rosales; family Rosaceae; genus Dryas; species Dryas drummondii. The sequence goes on along the minus strand of QANW01008357.1, from coordinate 1,189,448 downwards.
ACATGTGCACAGCAAAAACAAACTTCGTAAGTGTATTTTCTCCATGAAGTTGCAATTTTGTGAAAAAATGAAACCTGTGCTTATATTTAAATATAATTTGCAGATTAGATTGTGGAATATTTGTCATCTATTATATGGATGAACTATCTAAAGGCCATGATTTAAAGAAGAAATTTGAAAAAGAAGCGGTGATAGAGTTCAGAGCCAAGACAATTTCAGAATTCTTGAATCATGAAGGTAGCTGGATATCAAAGTCAATCACATCAGCTTCATTTAAAAGAAAGAAGGCACAGAATGAAACAAAAGATGACTTTCGTTAAGAAGGGAAACTGAAACATGTTGCTTTGAGAAAGGCACTTACACAGTTACACTGTTTTTAGGAACATCTTCATTACTAGGAGTCTACATTTGCAAATCTAGTTTTTGTTATATTTTGAGGTATTGGAATACTTTGTATTGAATCTTTCTTGGAGTGCTGCTATCTTTGGTGGATAATGTTCATTTTATGACCATTTAAACTTGTTAAATTTGTATGTATGTACTGCAATAGAGTTTTGTTGGTAGATATTCAAATGTTATCATGGAGATGAACTTTCCTATTTTTTGGTCTATTCTTTAACTTTTTATTTAGTTTTACTTAATTTTTTTTTTTGTATAGATAATGGTGTAGGATGCTTACTTATATTTTTCTGACAGATTTATGATACTTACACCAATTATGTTCTAATATTCTTTATTAAAAATTCTGTGACTAGTCAACCACAAAAGCTGTGACTGACGGTCAGCCACAGAAGCTGTGACTGACGATCAGCCACAAAAAATGTGACATACAGAGGAAAACTCTAACTTTTTATATCCTAATATACAAATATAAATATGTGACTGGGACTTAGATTTCGAAGTTTCTATATCCTAGAATAGTGCACACCTAAACCTTAACATTAGTATTCTTGACAATTAATATGTGAAGTTGTGACTGCCTTTCAATAACATTCTCGCTTACTTGGTTTATCCCTTTCAATAAAATCATTCTATACCCTACACCTTAGGCATTTACCCTCAAATTCGATTCCTTACCTGGTTTCTCGCTTAAGGCTTAGGGTTTAGGTCCCAGGTTTTGGGCTTCGCCCAAAACCCGAGACCTAAACCCTAAGTCTTAAGCTCGACCATATATATCCTAAAACATACACTCAAACTACCCACATAACTTGCTTACAAAGAAATTATAAAATCGTAAAGTTGTGACTGTTGCTTAGAAACTTTCAAGAGTTTTAAGCATTTCATGTGAATTGCATACTTATTTAGTTCTAATGTTTTGCCATATACATATAAATCTAATAAACATAAAAATATAAGAAAATATAACATCAACATCATATAAACTCTAAATCCCACACAAACCTTAAATGCAAAGAAACTATAAAAACTGTGAAGCTGTGACTGTCTTTCAAAAATATTATGTAGAAACCAATATAGTACACAAGAAAATATAACATCAACAAACATATAAACATATTTAAAATCAACTGAAAAGAATTCAATTCTTTATTGAATTAATAACCTTCATGTTTCAAAAATGTACTACGGAAAACACAAATTGTAAGAAAACTACTTTAGCAACAAATGTGACTGCACATCATTTTGCACAACCAAAATCAAATTACTTCATTACATGTACTCTTGTTATGGCCAGTTTTACCACACCGACCACACTTTCTCTTCTTTGAACCTTCAAAAGCATATTTGCCCCTTCTTGACTTGGGTCTTCCGGGAGCCTTCTTAGAAATAGGAGGAAGAATAACAATGCCAGCATCACCATCATCATGTAAATGCTTTTCAATATCAGGAATAGGCATAATTAAATGCTGATAAGCCCTCCTATAATATTCTGCAGTAAAATATGGATCAACATATTGATAAACAGAATGTCCAATAGAATGCATGACAATAAGTGCATGACTACAAGGAAACTTCTCTATCTGCCATAAGCAACAAGAACATGTTTTGTTCTGCAAGTCAACCTTAACAGAATAGTCTCCATCCACTTCATAAATCATATCAGCAGAAGGACAAACACGCCAATGCCTACCTTTCTCCAAACTTTCCTTGCACTTCTTCTCAAAATTCGGGCAAAGTAAACTAGTCCAACGTTGAGATTCAGTTCTCCTCTGAGTCATCATCATCATTAGCTTCTTTCTAATACCTTCTATCATTTGAAACACTGGCAGTCCACGAAAATCCAGAATCCAAAAGTTAAATGATTCTGCAATACTGTTTGCCATCTCCCCATATCGTTCACCTTGAAAGTGGGCATTTGCAAAGTTTTCTTTAGGAAGATCGTCCATAAACTTCTGCATTTTAGTACGGCCCTCATTTATTAAAGCTTCCCTACAATCCTCAAAAGCTCTTACCGTTGGATCATAAGCACATCTTTTAAAGAGCTCTGTCACACGTTCACGCAGTACTTTATTTTGGGTTCCTGCATACTTGGTGCTAACATTCTGTTCTAGATGATAAAGACAATATGAGTGAGGCCACCCTGGAAACTTATTGGAAACAGCATCCAAAATACCATCATGGCGATCAGAAAAAAAAGTTATTATTCTCTGTTGTGGTAGCAAAATTTGAGAAAGTTGTTCCATAAACCAATTCCAATTATCTTTATTCTCTGAATCAACAATGCCAAAAGCAAAAGGAAAAAACCCTGAAAACAGAAAAGAACATAAAAATCATAAGCTGTGACTAACATTCAGAACGGAAAATTAATTTTTCAAAAGTAATAATATAAAACTTTACCTTTGTCTCCATTTTTCCCAGTTGCACAGAGAAGAGTTCCTTTGTATTTACTCTTTAAGAATGTGGCATCAAGAAAAAGCAATGGCAAGCACCAAGGGAACCCAGCTATGCAAGCACCAAAACATAGGAAAAACCTCTTAAACCGATTGTCCAATGGATTAAACTCAAGAAAGCAATGTGACCCAGGATTTGTTGACTTCACAGCCTCAGCATACCAACATAACTCATTGTATGAGTTTGAGTCAAATCCGTGCGCCTCAAATTTAGCCAACTCTTTGCCAAACCATGCTTGATAGTAACTCACATCCATCCCATAATATTGCTTCATTTGATTAATAATTTCTTTTGGTTTTAGCCCTGGATTTTTACGAATCTGATCTTTAAAAACTGAACATATTAAAGTACTGTTCATCATACCATTTTTTGAGTCACGAAAGAGGCTGCAGCAAGTATGAACATTATGCAATTTTCTTATGTAGAAAAAATGATTTGAAGAAGCTATAGAAGCATACACACGCCATGGACATCCATCAGATTCATGCTTACAGCAAACCGCAATGACACGTTTTTTATCATTAGCTACATATTTAAATTTGAAACCAACTTCCATAGCATACTTCAGCAACTTGAGACGAAAATCCACAACACCGCCTTCGAATTTTTGCCCAACGCTATGAATATATTGCTGCCATTCATTTGACAAATAGACCATTGATTTGGAACTCTTATACTTGCCATAATATTCACTGTAGTCAGTCTCAACATCAGTAGAAATTACACTGGTAGATGAAGAAGCACTTTTATGAAGCACAACACTATTATTGTTTAAATTCTCAATCTCATTCTCCAAAACCAAATCTTTTACAACTATATCCACAGATTTGCTATTTGATATTTCCGCATATGCCAACATAAGTTGCAAATCATCATCACAGTCCAAAAAGCAATTAGAGCACCCAACAAGTTCATACCTCAACTTAAAAAGTCCTAACTTCAAGTTAAACCTCAAACAAACCTTACTAGTTATATCAACAAACGATGAAGTCATAGACAACTTAACCATGAAAATGTCTGAGCCATAGCAACAACGTCCTATTATGAAATTTTCCATCACCTTTAAGATTAAAAACAAAAAAACAATAATTAATAAAAACTGTGACTGAACTTAGAAGGTAATAAGCAATTGTGACTGAGCTCCATAATTAATGCCTAAATTACACTACTATTAATGCCTAAATTTATTATTAGAAGCTGTGACTGAACTCCAAAATTACAGAATAATAACTCTAATGCAGAAACCATAATAATAGAACAATAACATACATAACGAGAAATAGTAATCAAATCAAATACATAAGGGAAAACAGAGCCAAGCCTAAAGTCCAAAATTAAACAATATACAAAACTTGAAAAAATTCAAAAGTTACACAAAGATAACAAAAATCACAACTCAAACCCTAGGAAAAATAATAGCACAAATTCAGAAGAAACATAATCCAGACAAATAATTCATTGTGAGTTTCATCATATACTCAGATTTTGAAGAAAAAACATAGTTCAAACTCACAATGAAGATCACAAATTCTAAACAATCAATGAAAAACCCTAAATTACATGCGAAATCAAAACCTACAATAAACTTCAACATTGACACAGCATCAATTCACAAAATCGCACAACCAAACGAGCAAAAAGAAACGAAGAAAAATAGAGAGCGATCACATACCTTTACAACCAAGCGAGCTCACCAAACTCACATCAAAATCTCCAGAAATTGCACGAAAAAATGCAGAGAATATTTGCGTGAGAGAGACGATCACAAACGAAAACAGAAAAAAAAAAAGAAGCGGCCAAACGACCCAATTTAAAAGAGTCATATTTTAATGACGATCACAACATAACTATTTTAACGAACTTCAAGTTCCGTCAGATATGGGCCAAAGGGCAAATCCGTCAATAATAAGGCCCAATAGAAACTGGTTGTTAGTTTGTGACTTATTCTGAAAATTAGCTCCATAAATTAGTAGCCTAACCAAAAAATTATATGGTCTTACTGGTTTTCTAAAACATTATTGGGATTAGGTATTTAACCCAAATTTTCTATAAAGAATAAAACCATGTGAAAGATTAATATTAATTTATTATAATATTAAAGAACATAGGCCATGAAACTAGGGAAGGTGAGATGAGTTCTCATTACTTTGAGTTTTTGACCATTCTAAACAAGGTGAGATGAGAAATTAGACATATGAATATTTAATTTAATTTTTAAAAATTTTTAGGTCGGGTTGGGTCGGGTTTGATCGGTTATTTGGAACGTCAACCCGCTAATCAACCCATTTGAGGTCGGGTTGGTCGGGTTATAAACCGACCTCTCTAAATTGGGTGTTAGAAACTGAACCAACCCAACCCATTTTGGTTGGGTTGGTCGGGTTGGTCGGGTTGCATCGGGTTTTGTCCACCCCTACATGGGACCTCATCATATACTATACAAGAGATTAAAAAAATGTAATATCACTAATTAACTCTAGTTAATTTGACCCAAAAAACAATTAATTCTTGTTAATAACCAAGATGCAGCTAGTCTCTTTTCAATCCATAAGAATATATGTTTTTCAAAAATGACGGCTCCATATGTCCCCTACCCCGTCGTGGAAGCTTAGAAGACTCAGATTAATTGAATGCAAGATTTGCCTTTTGTCTCAATATATTGTCACTCTTATTAAGAAATAAAATAAGAAAAAAGAAGAGACATTTGATAGGCTAGTCACTCACAAGTCACAATGTTGTAAGACCGAAAAATTTAAAATCAAGTTTGAGGTGCTGAAAATGAAAGAAACCAACTTCTGTTAACTTTAAGTTTCAATTTTATTCTCTCAATTTTAATACGGGGGATTTTATGTTTGGCGTCAATCATATTCATTGTTTTGACAAAAAAAAAAAAACACTTATGTTGTTAAATTGTAAATTTAAATTATTAATTAAACTAATTCTCAATTAATGTGCACTCCAAATTTAAAATTTAATATGTACCATTTAAAAAAAAATAAAATCATAAAACCACACATCTAACCCAAAAACTTACATGATTAAGTGGAGTGTATGCATAGCCATATTAAGCACTTAAGTCCGTTTAATGTAGAACTGATGCTCAGTTCTAAACAATTAAACATTATTCGAGTAGAGGCCAAGTTGCTGGCGTTATCTAGCTACTAATTCATATTGTCATGTTACTATGTTAGTTATTTGTCACAATAATACATGACTTTTTTTTTTTTCTCGAAGAATACAAGTATATATGACATTAGCAATGAGTACGTCATAAAAATGTTTTCTATAAAAAAGATTATTGCAAAGATAATCTTGTTCATGAAAAATTAGCACATGAATCATGCACGTGATGATGTGATTGATGTAGAAAGCTCAAGCAAAAACGACGAACAAAAAAATAGAGTTACTGTGCCAGCAGACTTTTAACCCCTCTACTCCCAATTTTGGGCACACCCATAAGTCGTCTGTGTAATGTGTTTAGGGCCTAAGTGTGAACCGACTCTCCCCCTTCTTAGAAGGCGCGTCTAACGCGGTTCAGTATTTGTGTAATTGACTTCGCTAGACTTTTTCAAGCAGTACACTTTTGGAAATTTGACCACAAAAAAAAAAAAAAAAACAGACTTTTGTAAATAATTCATAATATTGCCCTTTTCTTTTCTTTTTTGTTGATAAAAGATTATAGTTTTTTTTTTTTTTTTCTTTTGTAAATTGTTGGATAAAGTGTTTTTTTTTGGCCGAAATTGTTGGATAAAGTTAAGGGGGGCTATTCACACCACTCTAATCCACTAAGTTGACCACCCAACTTAAATTTTTGCCCTATTTTATTCATTTTGCCCATGCATTAAAAAAAAAAAAATCATTTCTCCAATTTTGACCGGTCACCCTTCTCTACCGTCGCGGAGCTTCACAACGTCGATTTGCCCATTTTGCCCCTCCATAAGTCGCTTCACGGAGTTTCATAAAGTTTACTCAAAAGATATAAGAGAATGTGACATAAGAATAACCAATTAATTCTTGTTAATAACCAAGATGAAGCTAGTCTCTTTTCAATCCATAAGAATATATGTTTTTCATAAATGACGGCCCCATATGTCCCCTGCCCCGTCGTGGAAGCTTAGAAGACTCAGATTAATTGAATGCAAGATTTGCCTTTTATCTCAATATATTGTCACTCTCGTTAAGAAATAAAATAAGAAAAAAGAAGAGACTTTTGATAGGCTAGTCACAATGTTGTAACTTGTAAGACCCGAAAAATTTAAAATCAAGTTTGATGTGCTGAAAATGAAGAAACCAACTTATGTTATTAAACTGTAAATTTAAATAATTAATTAGACTGATTCTCAATTAATGTGTACTCCAAATTTAAAATTCAATATGTACAATTTTTTTTTTTTAACAAAAATCATAAAACCACACATCTAACCCAAAAACTTATATGATTGAGTGGAGAGATGCATGCATAGCCATATTAAGCACTTAAGTCCGTTTAATGTAGAACTGATGCTCAGTACTAAACAATTAAACATTATTTGAGTAGAGGCCAATTTGCTCGCGTAATCTAGCTACTAATTCATATTGTCATGTTAGTTATTTGTCACAACAATACATGACTTTTTTTTCTTTCTCGAAGAATACAAGTATATATAACAATAGCAATGAGTACGTCATAAAAATGTTTTCTATAAAAAGATTATTGCAAAGATTATCTTGTTCATGGAAAATTAGCCACGCGAATCATGCATGTGATGATGTGATTGATGTAGAAAGCTCAAGCAAAAACGACAATAAAAAAATAGAGTTATTGTGCCAGCAGACTTTTAACCCCTCTACTCCCAATTTTGGGCCCACCCATAAGTCGTCTGTGTAATGTGTTTAGGGCCTAAGTGTGAACCGATTCTCCCTCTTCTTAGAAGGCGGCGTCTAACGCGGTTCAGTCTTTGTGTAATTGACTTCGCTAGACTTTTTCAGGTAGTACACTTTTGGAAATTTGACCACAAAAAAAAAAAAAAAAAAAAGACTTTTGTAAATAATTCATAATATTGCCTTTTCTTTTCTTTTCTTTTTTGTTGATAAAAGATTATAGTTAATTTTTTTTTGTCTTCTTTTGTAAATTGTTGGATAAAGTTAATTTCATAAAGTTTACTCAAAAGATATAAGAGAATTTGACATTTTTTAGTCCAACGATGAGGAAAATCAAGTGGTCTTTTCCTACCTATAATTTCATTTTTTTTTCCCCATTTCCATTCTGTTTCTTTCCTTCTATCCATACACACTCTATTCTTTTTGCTTTTTGACCAATAATACGAATATAACACATGCATTCATTGGATTAACCCTAAACTCATAATCCATCCTTGTTCTTACATCTTAAGGCTGAGCAAATGTGAATCAGAAAAAAAAAAAAAAAAAAAAAAAAGACTTAGATATTGAAACTTTACCTAAAGGGCCCAACCTTTTTTCCGTTGAAGTAAGAGTTTATTATTGAAATCGTGCATTGATCTCTTTCCTTTCAATGATGGGCGTTGATATGGTGAGGGCTTTCCAAGCAATATGTATCAATTTTTTTGGACCCAATCAATCACCTTCGAAGAAAGGTAAGCTTACCAGTACCAATAGGAGAATGAATCCATTTTTTTACTCACCGCAAAAAAGTGGTAGGTGAGCAAAAATGAATTCATAGGAGAATTTTCAACAAATAAATCATGAACGTAGTTTTTTCAATCACCTTCGCAGAAGATCTGGATCCTTTTATTGTATAGTCCAACAGTTTCGACAGACGCATGTCAAATTATGATACATACACGACACGACAATGTGAATCATAAGATTGATAACTTGTCCTATACATACTCTATTATGAAAGTATTTACTTAAGAGTTAAGTCCTTTACAATAATACTAGAGAAACTATATTTTGGTATTATATTGTGTATAATTATATTATTTTTTTAATAGAGATAAGATTTAATTGTATTGGTAGGTTTTACATTTATTAGAGAAGTAGTGCATAAGTGGTACCAAAATGTGATCTTTTTATGTTTTTAGGATGAGCTCAAGTAATAAATATAAGTGGGTTAACGAATATAATTAGATTAGGTTAAATATTTAATTCTCTCAAATATAACAAAAAATATATAATTTCTTTAATATTACTCCGCCCTTTAACAGTTCAAAAAGTCAAATTTTGAAGTTATAATAAGATGGGTTAAAAGAGTAAAATGATGATTAAAACAAGTCATTTGACAATGATCCCCAGTTGATAAGTTGCAAAATAGTGCAATTATGTGATCATTATCAATTTATAAATATTTATTATATTAGTATTTTTATGCGTCAAGTAATGTAAATATCAGATTATGTAATTAAGCCAGCATGGATTAAGATGGCATGTTGAATAAGACAAGTGTAACCTTCTTTAGCCTTAAAGACTTGATGTTGTTTATTTGTTTTTGTTAAACAACCATTAAATTTAAAAGATACTCAATATTCAGTCCATGGGTACGTAGAAGTAGAAGTTGAACTCATTCTTACAAAATCGGTTTGCAAGGAAAAATGTGTCATGTACTTATGCACTACATATTCCGAAGATACAAAAGCGACATGTAACCATGCTAACAATTTGAACAAATATGAAATTAATCACATCTGTAAACAACTCTGCTGTTGTTTTGCTAATCTGAAGTGGCCAATTGCAATTTCCATGATACAACAATTAATATATATAGGCCTAAGATGATACAACAATTAATCAACTATAAATGCGAATATTTAGTCTCCTGAGCCAGATTGAATGAATAATCATATGGAAAACATCAAATCTCTTGGGGGGATTGTTCAACACAAAGTGCCTTTGCACTTGCTTCACTCTCTCCTGCATTCTCATGTATTGGTCTTCAGGTATTCCCATTAATATCTGTTTGAGTTTTGGTATTTCACTCACTGAAATTTGAACAGAGAATGAACCCCAATCAAGAACGTCACTGAAAGGCAGAACATAGTGCTGTGATATCAAAACAGGCACACACTCTGCATAGATTGCCTCTGCAATTCTTGGACTGGCAACTTCATGGCCACTTGGGCAGAGGCAGTACTTGCTTTTCTTCAGCATGTCATTGTAGGAAAGCGCTTGAGGCAGTTTTTCGTAGACCAATACGTCTTGGTCTTTTTCTTTCCAGTGCTGGAAGAGTGATGGCCTAATTCGACCGTGCATTGCACCTGCAAAAAACGCTAGGATTGAGCGTTTCGAGGGGGGCAAGCCACCGAGTAGGCCTGTAATTTCACCATTTGCCAGATTGATTTCAGGAAAGGATGCATCTTTCTTGGGATTGAAGTACTCGGAGGTGTTCGCGTTGCATAGTACCCGGATGGCCACGAAGTAAAGCTTCTTGACATACCATGTTGCCCTTGGCCCCTATGCAAAAGCAAATATATAGCACATTAGTTGCTCGGATTGTGAATCTGAAATATTTATTAGACATACTCTAGTTTGAATACTCCGTGTCCTGATTAATAATTTGATAACATAACATGTGAGTACTACTACTACTGTTGAGTGAGAAATTTACCCAATCATGGCAAGAAAGCATGAAATGATCAGCTCCAAAGCTTCTGTTCCAAAATGGGTACTTGTCAGATATGATCCGAACATAATCAACCACAGTGCGCTCGAGAACAGCTTTGTCGCGAATAACTGGATGAAACAGGTACTCAATGATCATCACCACACTGAATGGAAGAAAAAAGACATGGGCTTTGTCAGGGTCCAGAGTCCTGAATTTGGTATCACTTTCCATGAAGCTTAGGAAGAGTCCCTCCATAGAGTATATGTTCTTGCAAGGACCATTGTGAAATATAGGAGGCTCTCCCTCTTCATACACAAATATCTTGAACAACCTCTCCATTAAGAGGTAGCTCCTACATAATGGAAACAAATTAAGATCTAAGAATGAAGGGTACTCAGGAACATAATTTCATTCATGGTTCTTGTTCTAAGAGACTAGTACCGGTGAAAGGCGTAAGCATTCCTGTAAATGAGGCCTTGTGGAACATAATCTGCATCTTCGAGTGTTGTATGGTTCAGATTTGTCGTTGCTTCCCTTATCAATGCTCTGGCACTAGCAAGACCAGCTTCAAGCCTCTCCAGGTTTACATCTCTCTGCCGCTTATTATCCCTTTTCGAAACAGATTCAGCAATGAAAATCCTTCCAAGATCTTGAGGCACTAGAACCTTTTTCCTTGTTGTCTTCTACAAGATTATATTGGTGAAGACAGCACAAATGGTAATCATTAAACAAAAAAATTAATGAACGAACAGACTTGGTTACACAGGCTTTGCTCGCAGCATAATGAAATTCTGCAGCAAAATCAAAAGCAACAGATAAAATCGATCACCAAACATAAAATAAGAAAGTAGAACAAATACCCTGTGCGATAAAACATGATTGAATCTGAATGCAGAATCAGAATTCCTATCTACACCACTAGTACTACCCAACCATGGCAATGGAGATGCCGATAAGTTAAACCAAGACATTGATCCTTTGGAACCCTTTGTCACAACAACCACATAGACTATAGCGAAGAAAGCCATGGAAAACCCAATTACATTTTGATATGATCGTCTGTAAACCTGCATCATCTCTCCCTCGCTCTCTCGCTCCCTCTATCAAACACACACACACACACACACACACAGTCTTCCTTAAAGAACATATAATACATGCTGTAAATGACTATGGAGACATGTGTGGTCAGCAAATATGTTCTTACCAACTTTGTTGCTTGATATATAAGCCATCAATAATGCTAGATTCTCCAAATCTGGTCTCCAAATTGCTTACCAAATAATTTGTCATTACATGTTTATTATATTATTTGTTGATAATATATGAGGTTCAGACTGCATCCAAATTTGAATAAATGACAACTTCCACATTATTTGGTGAACAAAATTGGATCCATAAATGTATGAGTGCTCATAGGCCATGGTTGAGAAAAAGAAAGAGAAATTATTCTGTATAACCGCTATATTGACACGTGGTATAACTAGTCTATTTGTTATAATATGAGTGGATGTTATTAATACTATATCCTACTAATATAAACATATCGTCCAGTAATACCTTTACACGTTGGATTGGTTATACCACGTGGCGGTATATCGGTTATACTCTATAATTTAAAAAAAAGAAGAGCCTATTTGACATCTATGCCATGCATGTGTGGATCATTAATTGGTGATTTAGCTAATTAATTGGTAATAACGTGGTAGCCGACATAGAATTTACGGAATGATTGGTAGGAAATATCCTATAATAGTTTTTGTGGAATTCAGCGCACTTAACAAATGAAAGAAAAGAAATTTCACATAGTGAAAAACTTAGTTTAGTCAATTGGGTCATTCAACCAAGGAGGAAATAAGTTATTTTTGTTTACTATTGGTCTTGATTCTTCAAACAAGAGATATATAATTAATTAGATTTGGAGATCGATGCTCGAGACCCGTCATTCAGTTGTCAACAACAAAGCATATGATCTGATCTGATCTGATGTATTTTATTATCTTTATTTATGAAAACTAGACAAACACAAACCACCGTCCAAGCAAGGGCAACTCTTTCAATTACAATTTCAAATAATTTTAGTTTTTAAGCAACAAAGATATTTCATAGTAGGAGCCAGCAAAGCCAAGCAAGCAGAAAATTAATGACAAGTCTCCTTCACAGAAACCAAAATGTAAAGATGTCATCAGGGTTAGAGCTCGAAGGTAATATATATGTCATAAGGATATATTATACCATGGGTGTCGCATATTGTGCCTATATCCATTTTAGAGAATGTGAAGTTTCGATGGATTTGGCTGGACACACTTTGGTCTTATATAATTCAAAGGAAAAGACATAGGATTCTTCACCTGCAAATACAAAATAATGAATCATACTTGTGACCTCTAATGAAATTTAGCACGTTGCATAACCAAAAACCAAACTCCATGAGGCTCTCATTACTTGATTTAATCGTAACACAGCAATTGCTATAATTCAAACACAACACACACACACACATATATATATATATAAGGGCTTCCATTGAGGGATTCCTTAGAAACACATTGTGGAAGCAGAATAAAAAGCCAAAAAATCTTGCAACGTACTCATCAGACTTTTCGAAATGTCTCGAGAACCATTCTAAATGTCTTTTTATTTGGATTAAATACTACCAAGGTGGTTGCATTCCAAGTTTCCAACTCATCAAAACTTCCCCATTCTCTAAAATACTTAGAGGCTTTAGTGAATAACTGAATATGCATGACCTTCAAAATAAATTTCTTCTCGACAGTATCTCAACAATAATATCATTGGACTCAATACGAGGTCGTTTAAGCACGCCACCAGAGCCATTGGCGGAAAGTTTCTGCTTCCTTTTGCGGAGGCCGTACATCGCGATGTTACGTGATCTCTATTATTTGCAACCCTTCTGTTTATAAAAAGGGGTAGCCGGGTAGGGTTCCGTTGATCAGAAGCAGAGTTGGGCCTGGGCCCGACCATGTCTCAAATTAATTAATAGAGAAATGGGATTGGGCTTTTCTGTCTGTAGACGTGGGCTTTTTCTTGTTTGTGAGCTTGAGCTCTTCGACCAAAAAAAAAAAGAGCTTGAGCTCTAGTATCGGAGAACCAGAACATAATTTTTCTTTTTTTTTTTTGGCCAAGAACCAGAACATAATTTTTCATTTGATCAGTAATGCTTAATTTTTTATTTAATTAGAACCAAACTAAGAACATTACTTGCATGAGCTTGCTTCCACTATGTGTTTCAGAGCCAAATCCTTACAAAGCCATATGCACAAAACTTTTGAGCAACTTATCCAAAAAAAAAAAATAGTGTCTGTTTCACAAAATGAGTGTTGACAATGTCATTTCATTTCAATATTTGGAAATATTGAGAAAGGTAATCAAGATTTTCAAAATATAAAAATACAACTTTTTTCTTAACAAAATTTATTTAACAATATTGTTTTAGTATTTTATCATTTTGAAGTCAAATTGGTTTTTTCTTACTGTTTTAATGAAAAATTATTGGCATTTAGTATTTAATCTTAATTCTCTATTTAAAATTACACCAAAATAAGTAAGTAAAATAATGTGGTTTGTTTGTCTGTGAGCTTGGGCTCTTTTTTTTTTTTTTTTTTTTTTTGGGGGGGGGGGGGGCGCCTTGAGCTATAGATATAAGAGAAGGGCTGCAAATCAAATAAATAATAATAATAATAATAAAACTCTCCCTAATTTAGGGTTTCTTGAAAATTAACATGGTGGAGGGGGCGGACGACTGTGTGAGTGTGAACCTGCAGCAGCAACTGGTTCCCTCCTCTGCACCTGAACGACCTCGTTTTGTGGACTACGAAACATTATTGAATTTGAAGGATGATGATGATGGTGATGGTATCTTATCTTTTGACTTAGCGGAGGAGAAATTTCTGGTGATGGTATGAGTACCCTTTGTTCCTACTAACACATCCTCTTTCAAGGTGGGAATTAGGGCTCATATTAGGAATAGTGATCTCTTTGTATATTATATATGACCCCACGATATAACAATATGGGTGATGAAGGACTATGGGGTAGAAGAATCTTGGACTAAAGTCATAGAGATTCCTAAAACTAGTTTTTCTATAAGGGATGTATATACACCGGTACCGAAGCCACTATGCAATTTGGAGAATGGTGAACTTTTGATGACTAGCTCCACGTTTTGGGTGCCTAGCTAGCCTTGTCATTATACAATCCAAACAAAATGACATTACTTGCTGAGCATGCTTACATTATATATGTGTTTCAGAACCAAATCCGTACAAAGCCATATGCATAAAACTGAAAATATATTCCCCTCTCACTGCTCTATAGACATGAATGCGAACATGCATTTCATAATTAAGTACTTTCATGTTTGATTGATCAGAGAAAATTTGAAGGTATAGCATTGTATGAGAGGAAATGTTTTGTTGCTCTTGATGTCACCACCTCTCTTATTATGGTAGCCAGGGTAATCCGACTTTTCAAACTTCACTTTCTCTTTCAAAACCAGGCCTGATTTCTTAGCAAGTTTCTTCAACTTCCATCGATTATAGGGGTAGTCGTCCCTGTGTGAAACATGAATCTCCCCACCTTTGCTGAGCATCCCAGATGCACTTTCGAAAAACGCTTTCAACAAATCCCTGTGCATTCTAATTCAGTTGAACCCTCAAATTAATCATCCACCAAGACTAGATCATTTAAGAACTAAGAATATGAATGATAGATATAGAAAATTGCATCAAACAAAATTGATTAACTATATATGCAATATTTCACAAGACATGTGCAATTTAATTAATTAAAGCATCTATTGAACCAAATTTAACCAATACTGATGTATTTTAATTACTAAACTTTTTTCATTACTGAATCAATGGTACCGTACTACGGTGTAAACCAAGTCACCTTTCCTAGACAACTATTGATCATGCATTTTATATATTATATTGGCACCATTGGAGGACAAACTGAGACCATGAATGCAGGCATATTAATTAAAAACTCAAGGCACTTTTCTCACATACTCTATGAGCTCTTCGTCTCTTTCACATAGACAAGAGTAATGGCCTGCGTGAGGAAAGTTGAAGATGATGAT
Organism: Dryas drummondii; assembly: GCA_003254865.1. NCBI lineage: Eukaryota > Viridiplantae > Streptophyta > Magnoliopsida > Rosales > Rosaceae > Dryas > Dryas drummondii. The sequence continues at coordinate 1,173,936 of QANW01008357.1, read as the reverse complement.
ATCGAATTCCATGTCAATGAGTGTGGGATGCTGGCCCATGTCATATACATCAACTTCATACAGCACCAAGCACCCTCTTCTCTCTAACAAATCCAAGTGTGGTTTACAGGTCCAATGTTTTGTCAATAGAGTATCTGAAAATTCAGTATTTGCTAGATCAAATTAATTAATGTAAAACAATAAAAAAAAAAAATTCATTAGTTATATATGCACTAAGGGCCAGTTTGGTATTGCTGTGTACAAAAACAGTTGTGAGGTAAAACAGCTGTAAAGTAAAGTCAGCTGTAAAGTAAAGCAGCTGAGTTTTTGGTAAAGTATGTTTTCAAAAATGTTGTGAGTGCAAAAAACAGTATCAAAGTGTTTGGTAAATGTTAATGTAAAAGTGTTGTGACTGTGTATTATTACTAAAATAGACATGATGTTAAAAATGTCTTTCACTTATTTGTTTGGTAAAAATAAAATGTATTTTACTTGTTTTTTAAATTGTTGGCTACAAATTTTTATTAACATTAATTTTTCTAAGAACAACATTATTAAATAACTATGTCTATTATTTTTTAGGTATATTATAATTTTAATCGTGTAAATAAAATATCATAATTAATTATTACAATATAAAATATAACTAACAATGAACATATTTTTTAATTTAAAATAAACAAATTAAAAATATAGAAATCAATGAGGATATTATGGATAAAATAAAATATTCATTGTTACTGTGATTCACTGCAGCTTTCAAAAGCACATAGAAACCTGCTTTCTGTTTTTGTTGTGGGGAGTTGAGAATTGTGGGGAAAAACAGTTTTTAATTTTTTTACCAAACACCAAAACTGCTGTAGGTGATTGATAATTGTCATCCATAGCAGCTTTTAGGTCTTCCACCGCAATCCCAAACGGGGCCTAAGTGGTGAGTGGTGAGTGGGGAGTGGGGAATTTCCTACTTTACGGTGAGGGGATGAACATTAGTTATATATATATATATGCACACTATATATGTATACATAGGCCTTCTAATAAGGGATCCCTTATTTAGTGTTAAATGAGGGATTCTCCTGTGGGGCCCACACGAGTCATTTTGTGTCGATCTGAACCGTCTATTTTTTACATCTTTATTTATAGATCATACCTATTAAAAATCAGTCAAATCGGAAACCGTTAAGATATCTAATTTGGATCAAACAAATAGACGAACAAGAAGTTCGCCTATAAACACCTAAACTTTGACAGTTTAATCAAATGGGTAAACTGTTTCCGATTTGTTTGATTTTTTGCAACAATTATCTATCAATGAAGATGTAAAAAATAGACGGTTTGGATCGACACAAAACGGCTCGTGTGGGCCCTACAAAGAAATTTCAATGTTAAATGAGGAATTCCTTATTGGAAGACCTATATATATATTTGAATATATGAAGTAGTTTGATAACGTACCTTCGGATTCGAGAGTAGTAGCAACCATGTTGGTGGCAGTACGAAATGCTCTAGCCAAGCAAGCAGAAAAGGAGAAGTCACCTTCACCAACCAACAGTATCTGATGAGAGCTAGAGTAGTGGGTTATCCATCTCTCTTTTTTACCCATTTTGATATTTCTAGTCAATTATCTGCCTATTTATTTTCTCTTTGAACCATTTCCTTTTTTATACATATCACTGGAAGCCAAAGGGTGCTGTGGTTTAATGATGAGTTTAATACAGATTCATTGTAGTTTCCAACAAAAAATGAACAGACTGTTGTGCGGAAGCTCAAAATATGAAGAAATGACAAAATAAGAAATTAAGCAAACAATCCACAAACACAAATGATTTATCGTGGTTCACCCAATCAGTGACTTGGGCTAGTCTATGGGCGGAGACGGACAAAAGGAGATTACAAAAAAAAGTAATTTCTCACAAACCCAAATCACACACTCACCAACAAACAAGAACAAAGAACAAAGAACAAAGAACAAATCTTGTTCACAAATATAAAGAAGAAAGGAGAGAGATCAATATGTATCAAAGTGCAGCAGCACACACAAACTCAATGGGCAAACAAGAGTTTTCTTCTCTTGGCTGCTCTCTCCTGGTTTTTCCCTTCAGCTGCTCTCTACTTCTCTTTGGTGTGGCTGCTCTCTCTCAAAGGAAGAAGCATAAAAGGCAGCCTTTGAGAAACACAATGGCAGAATCCCAGATGGAAAAGGAGCATCGATTCTCCTTTTTTGCTTTTTTGCAGGAATCCTTTTTTATGTTTGGTGCGGCTGCTTTATCAATTAAAGAAGCAAATTAAAGCTTCTTTTCAAAAAACCAAAGATCCAAAAGCTTCTTTTTAGTATTGGCTAGATCAAATTAATTAATGTAAAACAATTAAAAAATAAAACTTAGAATTACTGGGAGGAATTCCCTACTCTCTATTGTGAGCGCGTGGGCAAACATTGGTGCATAGGATAGAATAAAATTGAATATGATAAATAATTAAATTTATGTATATTTATAAAAGAATACAAAAAGTATCTTATAACTTAAAGAAAAAAGATGAAAATAACATGAATTATTTAATCCCATCATTTTTGAATACGGGAAGATGAAAGATGAATCCTGTAAGAATCCATACGTGCATAGCCCGGTGATCTAAATACCCTTGAATAAATAATGTAGTTTATTTTCGTTCTTGAACTCCTTGGTTGACTTCATTGTTTGTTGTTGGGCCCCTTAGGTGGGCCTTTTGGTTTACGATCATGAACCGGTTATGTACACAGAAAGTTTTAGTTTCACCAGTAACCGGCGGTGGCACGTAGTACAGACATTTGAGGCAAATATTGCGAGTCTTAATTTCCTTTGCTCTTTCCGTCTAATCTTATCCAATTTTGTATATGCAAAAACATGATTTTTATGAATTCAATTATGTATGGTTTCCACCAGTACGGAACTGGGCACCAAATTTATGACTGCAGTTGATCGATTCCCCTGCAATCAAAATTGCAGTCTTTAGTTCTTTACATTTACAACGGGTTGATGGAGGACTGTTGAAGACCTCAAGAATGTTGAGTTGGAATTGGCAATGTTCTCAGTATTTCTCAACTAGAAACATAACTAAGTAAGTACATTCAGTGTTTTCAGACGCAAAAACATGACGCGAGGCGTTTTAGTCGTAGAAGGCGAGGCGTAAGCCTTAACGCGTTAAGGCGTAAGCTTTTCAGTATATATTTTTTATAATAAAAAAATTATAAATATATATATAAACATATATAAATAGATAAATATATATATAAGTATATATATAGAACATAAGACCCAAATATATATATAAGCAAGGGTATTGTTGTCTTTTTCAGCACATGTAAAAAAATTAATATTTTAAAATGTTTTTGAATTAAAAAATAAATAAAAACAGTATGAGGACTGTTTAGGCGGTAAGACCAAAGCCTGATGGCCCAAACATATATAAATAGCTCCAGAAAGATTTTATTCATTCCAAAAAAGACCAAAGCCTGATGGCCATCAGGCCCATCACCATAACTGCAAGTCAACCTTTGCCTTGCACGATCTTACTCGGTTGGAAGAGTGGGTTCTTCTCCAACCAGTGACGGATCCAGGAATTTTATCTCGGGGGGTCATAGTGTAAAATCCGACAGGAGGCGGCAGGTCGCAGACAGGTGGGGGCTGGCCGACGACGACTTGCAGGTAGATGGGGCTGGATAAGGGGTTAGAGTTTAAGAAAATGTGAATTAGAAATAAATGGTGAACACCTATTAAGCCAAGGCTCATGTTTATTTCTTTACTCAATTTTTTTTCAACTTTATACCTTACTTTCAAAAAGTTTCACTAAAGTACCCTAACTACGAGTCTGTGTCAATAAAATACCTCCGTTAATCTAGCCATAAAAAAAACATTATCTTATAACACGACAATGAGGTAGCACCCTCAAACCCCATCACTTACTTCTTAAAAATAGCTACTTAAAAAGAAAAACAATAAAAAAACATATAAAACTTTTTAAAATGGTGTAAAATACAAAAAACAAACAAAAATGAACAAAAAAATTGGAAAGATCTCCACGTGCTGGTGCATCCCACCCCACTTATTTTCTTTTTCTTTCTCCTCTTTTTTTTTTTACTTCTTCTTTTTCTGCAGACTGCAACTCCACCATCACCAACCAAAAAAAACAGGGAGAACATCAAATAGCATAAGAAGATAAAAGGAGTTAGGCGGCGGCTAGGCTAGGCTTGGTGGGCTTAAAGGTCACAGCGGCTAGGCTTGGGGGGTCACAGAGGTTGGGCTTGGGGGTTACAGTGACTGGGCTTGGGGTTTCGTCGGGGAAGGGTCGCCGGTGTTGGGGGGTCGCCTCGTTGAACGTGGATCCGTCCCTGTCTCCAACCGATCTTCTCCAAAACAGAGGTGCAAAAAACCTAGAACAGAGGTTGAAAAAAATCCCGCAGAGTTGGTCGCGAGGCGACGCCTTCAACGCCTTCAGCGCTTTGCCGTCGAGAGGCGTACGCCTTCAACGCCTTGCCGTCGCCTTTCAGTCGTTTTTCACAGTCCGGCGACGTCGTGCGCAATCGGCCGCCGCCTCGCCATGACTCGCGCCTTGAGGCGCGCCTGAAGCTCGCCTTTGAAAACACTGAGTACATTACTTGCTGAGCATGCTTACATTATGTGTTTTCAGAACCAAATCCGTACAAAGCCATATGCATAAAACTGAAAATATATTCCCTTCTCACTGCACTAAAGACATGAATTATGCGAACATGCATTTCATAATTAAGTACTTTATGTTGATTTACTGATTTCTTAGAGACATTTGTTTTTAGGAAGGAAAGAAAACAGAGCTTTGTAAAAATGGAGTAGCTCGCTTGCTTACTCACGTTGAGAGTGTGATCTTATATTCATCATTGCAATTCTGTTACAAAAACTGAATGAAATGCGTGAGCCTATTACCTCACTCACTCCACACACACGCTTGATCAATTACACAAAGCCATCTATCATACTCTATTACATCACTTTAATGAATTAAATAAAATACCACATCAGCATTGTTAAGCTGCTATGCTAAAATCAGACCCGAGAATCAGTGGAAGCTTTACTTCCAACACTCCCTTCTAAAGTTTGCACTGATTTAACTCCAAGTTTGTTTCTCAAGAAAGCAAAACGATCCTTTGGAAGAGCCTTAGTGAAAATGTCTGCAATCTGATCCTTGCTTATGCAGTATAACAAATCTATCACACCTTCCTGCAATGCATCCCTTATAAAATGGAATTTCCTTTTGATATGTTTTGATCTCTGATGAAACACTGGATTCTTGGTCATGGCTATAGCAGAGGTATTGTCACACATAATGGTAGTTGGTTCCACCTGTTCTTCACCAAAATCTTCTAACACAAACCTCAACCAAATTGCTTGAGTTGTGGCTTCTGCTGCACTTATATATTCAGCCTCTGCTGTGGATAGAGCCACACTATGCTGTTTGACAGAGGCCCATGAGAAAGCTCCACTTCCAAATGAAAAAGCATATCCTGAGGTTGATCTCATGTCATCCTCATCTCCACTCCAATCACTATCACAATATCTAATCAGAATTGGTGAATCCCCTTTCTGATATTGTATGCCATAGTCTAGAGTACCTTTGATGTATCTTAAGACTCTTTTAGCTGTTCCAAGGTGCTTCTCAGTGGGACAATGCATAAATCTAGCAAGCAGGCTGGTAGCAAACATGATATCTGGCCTGGTTGCAGTTAAATATAGCAAACTCCCAATGATTTTCCTATATAACTCCTCACTGGAAGGCTTGCTTCCATCCTCTTTTCTAAGCTTGTATGAGGTGGCCAATGGTGTTGATACAGATTTGCAGTGTTTCAAACCAAACTTGTCTAGTAGAGCCATTGCATATTTCCTCTGATGAATAAAAATTCCATGCTCTTGCTGAATTACTCCAATTCCAAGGAAATGATGCAGAAGTCCTAAGTCTGTCATCTCATATCTTTGCATCATGTCTCTCTTGAATTCTTCAATCAACACTTCATTGTCACCTGTATAGACAATATCATCAACATAGATCGACACCATTAGAGTCCCAAAACCTTCCTTGCATTTCACATATAGTGTAGCTTCACTAGGACTTTTCTTAAATCCACATTCCAGCAGATATGCATCTATATTGCTGTACCAAGCTCTTGGGGCCTGTTTTAAGCCATAAAGAGCCTTCTTCAGTTTGTAGACTTTGTGTTCAGCATTTTCAACCACAAATCCATCTGGCTGATCCACATAGACCTCTTCTTCTAACACTCCATTTAGGAATGCTGACTTGACATCTAGTTGGTACAGTTTCCACCCTTTCTCTGCAGCCAAGGCTATCAAGGTCCTGATAGTATCTAATCTAGCAACTGGTGCAAAGGTCTCATTGAAATCCACACCTGGCTTCTGAGTGTATCCTTTGGCCACCAGTCTTGCTTTGTGCTTTTGTATTGTTCCATCCATATTAAGTTTAGTTTTGAAAATCCATTTCACACCAACAATAGGCTTGTTACTTGGTCTTTCTACCAATTCCCATGTATGATTCTTTTCAATCATCATTATCTCATCATTCATAGCCTTTTGCCATGCCATATCTTTTGCAGCCTCAGCATAATTCTCTGGTTCAATGACACTGAGCTTGCAGTGTGCAAAAACCTCAGTTAGATTCTTCCACTTCAGTGGTGTGGTGTCATAAGTGTTTGATACTTCGATCTCACTGGTTTCTGTACTTTCAATAACATCTCCTTCTTGATTCTGTGCCTCAGTCTCTATATGTCTTCTCTCTGATCTAAGACTTGATCCAGATGAGCTTGGTGATATGGTTTGAGTTTGCACAGCTTGTGTTGGAGTAGACAACTCAAAACCAGGATCAATTTCACTTGTCTCATCTTTGTTATCCCAAGGAACAGATACATAGACAGCTTCCTTGCTTTCCCAATTCCACATACCTGCTTCCTCAAATGTCACACTCCTCGAGACAATAACTTTGTCACTGGCCAAATCATAAACTCTATAGCCTTTTTCCCTTGTCCCATACCCTACAAAGACTCCCTTCTGGCCTGTTTCATCCAACTTGGACCTTTGCTGAGATGGAATGTGCGTGTAGCAGATGGAGCCAAAAACTCTGAGATGCTTGACACCAGGCTTCCTCCCACTGAACTCCTCAAATGGAGTCTTGTTGTCTAAGGCTTGAGTAGGACACCTGTTTAAGAGATAAACAGCAGTATGCACTGCTTCACCCCAAAACTTCCTTGGCATCCTTTTCTCATGCAACATTGTCCTGGCCATCTCAACTATTGTCCTATTCTTCCTTTCTGCTGTTCCATTCTGCTGGGGTGAGTATGCAACAGTGAGTTGCTTGTCAATTCCCACATCTTCACAGAATTTGACAAATTCATGTGAAGTGTATTCTCCCCCTCTGTCACTTCTTAGTTTCTTCAGTTTATAGCCACTTTGCAATTCAACCATAGACTTGAATTTCTTAAAAACAGTGAATACATCTGCCTTGAATTTCAGAAAATACACCCAACACATTCGAGTCTTATCATCTATAAATGTAAGGAAGTACCTGTTTCCTCCCATAGACTCAGTCATAGGACCACACACATCTGTATGCACCAATTCCAAAGGTTCAGCAGCTTTTCTCACTTGCCCTTTATCAAAGGTTGCTCTGTGAGTCTTGCTTGCAGCACATCCTTCACATACATGAGTTTTGCCAGTTAACTTTGGCAGACCAATCACCATCTCTTTATCTTGTAGTCTTTTCAGACTCTCAAAGTTTAAATGCCCCATTCTTCTGTGCCATTTCCATGTGGAATCAACAGCAGTGGCTTGATTGACCAATATTGGATTGAGACTGTCAAATGAGAAGGGAAAACATATGTTTCCTTTCATTGGCACAACAGCAATAAGTTGTTGCAGACTCTCATCACCATAAATTTTAACCATGAAGTCACCAAACACCAACCAGTATCCATTCTCCACCATTTGCCCCACACTCAATAGGTTCTCATCGAGTCCAGGCACTATCATCACCTCCTTGATGTATCTGACACCACCCTCATGTTCTATGGGAAGAGTACCTTTCCCAGTTGACTTCACCAACTCTCCAATGCCCATTTTCACTTTACATGTCATTGATCTGTCAATATCAATGAGCATAGCCTCATTGCTAGTCATGTGATTGCTGCAACCACTGTCTAGATACCAGACCTCTTTGTCCTTGTCAACAGAGGCCTTATGACATGCATAGAACATAGCAGCTGGTTCTTGTACTTGATTTGCATAATTCACTGAATGTTCCTTCTTAGGCTGATGGCATTCTTTCATCACATGCCCAAATTTGCTGCAATTGTGACACCTCACTTTGCCTTTGAACCAACAGTCTCCAAGATGCATTTTGTCACAGATTCTGCATTTTTGTTTCCCTGCATCACTGTGACTTACTTGCCTTGAGCTTCCTGTAAGCTTGTTATCCCATTTCTTGGTCTTGCCTTTCCAGAGCCTTTGATTATGCTTCCCTCCATCATTGCCATAGGTCCTGCCTTGACCATTTCGATTTTTAGAACCAATGCTCATGCTAGCAAAGGCCTTTTCAGAATTCTCATCATCCTCTTCATGCCTACTCAGTCTCACCTCATAGCTTTTAAGTGATGCTACTACCTCATGCACAAATACAGTATCATATCAACAGTTCTTTCAATTATCACACACATTGGATCATAGATTTTAGTTAAACTTATTAAAACCTTTTGAACCAATCTCTGATGTGACATAATCTCACCATACTTTTCCATTTGATTAGTTAGATCAAAGAATTGACTAAAATATGCAGGAAGAGATTCATTATCTTTCATTTTCATGTATTCAAACTCTTTGCGCAAACCTTGTAGCTTCACAGATCTGGCTTGTTCATCCCCAAGGTATTCCTCTTGCAGCAAATCCCAAGCTCCTTTTGCTGTCTCTTGATTCACAATTCGAGGGAAGATTGTCTTTGATACAGCTCCTTGAATGATTCCAAGTGCTTTGGCATCTTTCATGTTCTGGTCCTCAACATAGGCACTGATCTCATCGTCTTCTTCAGCACCTCCAGCCTCTCCATCTTTCTTCTTCTTCTTAGAGTCAGGGAATGTGATCCCTTTCTCAACCAACTTCCAAAGTCCTTGAGACTTGAAAATTGTTCCATTCTCACCTTCCAATAATCAAATTCTGTTCCATCAAACACTGGAGCTCGTAGCTCCATACTGCCAGATCCAGACATTTCTGAAAGAAATCCTTGTGTTTTCTTCAGGTTTTTTTTTTTTTTTAAAAAACTTTCAATCACTCAATCACAGTAATACGCCCAGCTCAAGGTCGAAACCATGGCTCTGATACCATGTTGATTTACTGATTTCTTAGAGACATTTGTTTTTAGGAAGGAAAGAAAACAGAGCTTTGTAAAAATGGAGTAGCTCGCTTGCTTACTCACGTTGAGAGTGTGATCTTATATTCATCATTGCAATTCTGTTACAAAAACTGAATGAAATGCGTGAGCCTATTACCTCACTCACTCCACACACACGCTTGATCAATTACACAAAGCCATCTATCATACTCTATTACATCACTTTAATGAATTAAATAAAATACCACATCAGCATTGTTAAGCTGCTATGCTAAAATCAGACCCGAGAATCAGTGGAAGCTTTACTTCCAACACTTTCATGTTTGATTGATTAGAGAAAATTTGAAAGTATAGCATTGTATGAGAGGAAATGTTTTGTTGCTCTTGATGTCACCACCTCTCTTATTATGGTAGCCAGGGTAATCCGACTTTTCAAACATCACTTTCTCTTTCAAAACCAGGCCTGATTTCTCAGCAAGTTCCTTCAACTTCCATTGATCATAGGGGTAGTCATCCCTGTGTGAAACATGAATCTCCCCGCCACTGCTGAGCATCCCAGATGCACTTTCGAAAAACGCTTTCAACAAATCCCTGTGCATTCTGATTCAGTTGAACCCTCAAATTAATCATCCACCATTCCACCAAGACTAGATAATTTAAGAACTAAGAATATGAATGATAGATATGAAAAATTGCAGAGCCATTGCATTAAACAAAATTGATTAACTATATATGCAATATTTCACTGGAAAATTGCAATTTAATTAACTAAAGCATCTCTTGCACCAAATTTAACTAATACTGATGTATTTTACGTACTAAACTTTTTTCATTATTGTATCTATGTGTAAACCAAGTCACATTTCCTAGACAACCATTAATCATGCATTGTATATATATATATATTTTATTGGCACCATGGGAAGACAAATTGAGACCATTAATGCAGGCATATAAAAAACTCAAGGCACTTTTCTCACATACTCTATGAGCGCTTTGCTTCTTTCACACAGATAAGAGTAATGGCCTGCGTGAGGAAAGTTGAAGATGATGATATCGAATTCCATGTGCATGAGTGTGGGATGCTGGTCCATGTCATATACATCAACTTCATACAGCACCAAGCACCCTCTTGTCTCTAACAAATCCAAGTGTGGTTTACAGGTCCAATGTTTTGTCAATAGAGTATCTGAAAATTTAGTATTCGCTAGATCAAATTAATTAATGTAAAACAATTAAAAAATAAACTTAGAATTACTTGCAGAACTAAGTGGTGAGCGGGGAATTCCCTACTCTACGGTGAGTGAGCGAGTGAACATTAATTAGTTATGCACTATATATATATATATATGGTTGAATATATGATGTAGTTTGATAATGTACCTTCGGATTCGAGAGTAGTAGCAACCATGTTGGTGGCAGTGCGAAATGCTGTAGCCAAGCAAGCAGAAAATGAGAAGTCACCTTCACCAACCAACAGTATCTGATGAGAGCTAGAGTAGTGGGTTATCCATCTCTCTTGTTTACCCATTTTGATATTTCTACTCAATTATCTGCCTATTTATATTTTCTCTTTGAACCATTTCATTTAATATACATATATACCACTGGAAGCCAAAGGGTGCTGTGGTTTAAATGATGAGTTTAAGACTGATTCATTGTAGTTTCAAAAAAAAAAACTGAACAGACATGATCAAATCAAGAATTAATAGAAATGATGAACCGGCCACACCATTAATAGAGATGGGTGTCATGGAACCAAAGCAATTTATAAATTAGCTTTCACTTTTCTTTTCTTTTTTTTTTGGGACGAAATTAGCTTCCACTTATATATATATATATATATTATGGGTGCTATTATAATCATGGATATGGAAGCAGCCAAGTGTAGTGTGTTTTGACTTTTGAACTTTTGGGGAATGAAAGATTAATCCCGTGGGAATCCATATGCGCATAGCGAGGTCATCTAAATACCTTTGAATAATGTAGTTTATTTTCGTTCTCGAACTCCTTGTTTGTTGTTGGGCCCCTTAGGTGGGCCTTTTGGTTTAAATTGTAATCGCCTTCTCTTTCCGCTGGGCTCCTTATCGAGGCCCTGCTTTTGTTGTTTTAGGCTGCTTCTTGTAGCTTGTCCCCTTTTGTCCTTTCTCTCTATAATTAGGTATTTCCCCAACTTTATTTACGATGTTGATGCTGTTTTTCCATTTAAAACAAAAAAAAACAAAAATATGTTGATGCAGTTTTTATTATGTATCTGGGACTAGCAATATGAGCTCAGTCATCGAATGAGTCATTAACATCCTGCTATAATACGATGAGAAAATTCTATCATACGAACATATATGACAAACAAACATATATTTTACTCTTCAATTTTGATTGATTTACTTTTCCATACTAGAATATAAATCTGTAAACATACCATAAAACTATACACGGCATAACTCGTGGTAAAACACTAGGCATAAAGGCATATAGGTGTCTTTTGGACAGACCTAGCTAGAGCTTGCTTACTTCATGTGGTTCATGATCAAATCCTTTACAAAGCCATTTGCACAAAACACAAAATACACCACAGTCCACTAAAAGCAACAAAACATAACCCATCCTCTTCAAATCTCCACAGGCCTAATGAACCACTTTAAGTCTGTCACTTCAAAAGAACACTACTAATACATATAATAGGTATCGCTGCTGGTTGATTCACTGCAAACCGACATCTGATCGTCACTGCTGTATTCACCTTGCACAGAAAACTTGAAGGTGTAACAATCTCTGAGGCGAAATGTTTTGTTGCTGTTGATGTCACCGCCTCTCTTGTTGTGGTAGCCAGGGTAGTCTGACTTTTCGAACATCACTTTGTCTTTCAGAAACAAGCCTGCTTCCTCAGCAAGTTCCACCACATTCCATCTGTTGTAGGGGTAGTCATCCCTGGTTGTGACATGAATTTCTCCACCATAGCTAAGCATCCACCGGGCACTTTCGAAAAAGGCTGTCAACAAGTCCCTGTGCTTTCTACTTCCATTGAACCCCCAAATCAACCACCAAGAGCAGAGTGATGAAGTAACCAATTAGTGTATGAATGATAGCAAATGAAAGTTAATAGTATTCCTAAGGGATAGATAGCTTAAAGGATTTGGACTGTGCGGAGCCACTATTATCATAGTTGCAGCCTCACCACTGTACTAAACACTATATATTGATTAGCCGTGCAATACTTCATAATATTCTCTCTATTAAGCCTATTACTGTTCTACCACATATCTATCAACTTGTGACAAATTTGAGGTGCTTCAAATTTAACCACTGGTGTACATTAATAAGTATTTTAGTACCATGTCAATAGGGTCACCCATGAAAGTAGTTGTTTGAGGAATGATCTCCAAAACTACAAATTTTATTGGAAAATAGGTACATGTAATATGCAATCTTTGAGCATAATATCATTAAGTAGTGGTAAGGCCAAATGGGAAACTTAAGTTACACAGTAATTATAATTCACATTCTAATTGTTAATATCATTTAATTAAGGAATGTTTTTGAATTAGTCAACTAATCTAATGGCATTTTGAGTTATTTTTTGTTGTTTGGACCCCCCCCAATGTACCAAAATAAAAACTAATCCGACATAGAGGAAAAATCTGTGACCTATTTAGAAAAAAAAAAAAAAAAAATTAAGCATATACATAATATATCTGTGAGACAAACAGACAATTAAAAGGTATTATATTAGAACATGATGAATATAAATTTACCCTTCATAATGCAAGCTTAGGGCACCACACCCCGAGTCACATTTAATTAATGGACAGTCATGCATATATTAATTGATCATCATGCAGATACAGCCCCATTGATGGACAGGTTGAGACAAATTAAAGCAAGCACACAAGAAAGTGAGGGCAATTTTGTCACTCACTGTATAAGTTCAGTGTCTCTTTCACGGAGCCAAGAGTGATGGCCTGCATGAGGAAAGTTGAAGATGATGACATCAAATTTCTTCCATTTAAGGATGAAATGGCGGTCCATGTCACATACATTAACATCATGCAACAGTAAGCATCCTCTTCTCCTCAACTCATCCAAGTGTGACACACAGTTCCAATGTTTTCCCCATAAAGTATCTGAGATTAAATCGAATATTATAACATCAAATCAACAGCTGAAAAACAAAATTAAAATTAAAGAAACCCAAAATTACTTGCACAACAAGGGTCTTGTACATCAAATGAACACTAAAATTACTTGCACAACAGGGTACTACACGTACTACTACTCTTGTACAACAAATAAACCCTAAAATGACTTTGCACAACAGGGTCTTTGCTACTATTTGTAACGAAAATGAAAAACGATTTCTATTCCAATAATTACTCACTCCATACACACTATATTTTTGAGCAATGTACCTGGAGATTCCAAAGTAGTAGCAACCATGTTAGTAGCAGAGCCAAAAGCTTGAGCCAAGCAAGCAGAAAATGAGAAGTCTCCTTCCCCAACCAGCAATATCTCATGAGAGCTACAGTAGTGTTCGATCCATTTCTCCATTCCTACCAACAAAAATCTCTCTAACAATCTCACACACAGAAAGAGAGACCTAATCAGACCCAAAAGACACACTCTCATTTTCTCACTCTCGCTATCAAGATATTTATAGTAAGAGGTCGTGTGTGTGCGCGCCTTGGGATTTATTGTCGGCTTTCCTATTTTACCAAACGACGTGGAACGTGGTGTCGTAGTCAATTGCTTGAGCCTTCTCTTTCGCACCGTGGGCCTTGTGGTTCGGTGGATTGGGCCTCTTGTGAGTTTCCCGCCAAATCCGTGACGTGGCCTAAGAAGGCGGTGCTGTGTACTCGTGTGGTGTCCCCGTCTCAACTGCTTTTCGCGGGCGTATCACGCTTGAGTGACTTGACACTCCATCGGTCGCCACGTGTCCATCTCATTGGCCTTTTTCGCCACGTAGCACCTCCTTTCGTTCTTTTTTTTTTGGTCGAAACACCTCCTTTCGTTCACTCACTCTCTTTCTGTCTAAATTTATGTCTCAGCCTTTTCATATTCCAAGGAAAGAAATAGAATCGAGCCAAAGCCAGTGTTTCTCTGCTATTCCATTCTTGCCCAAAATTCATGGAGGTTCCGGTGGATTTTCTGGCCAAGATATGGACTTTCATCTCCTTCCTACCCTTCTTCTTCTTGCTCCTCATACTTGGCCTTGTCAAAGGTAATGCAACCATATATATAATTAGTGTTAATCACTCTGCTTAATTACTCTGTTATGCTATGAAGTATGAACAATATGTAGAGTATTTATAAATTTGAACAACACCCATAAATTTTAATTTGATACCAATATGTATAAGTATCATGGCCATTGAGGTGAAGCTTGTCTTTAACTTTGTATACTGATTCAGTGGTCAATGTGACTATGCATACTGCACACTGATTGCACATGTGTTTTCAGTTAATGGGTAGGTTCTCCATATTTGGTATTTAGGGGAACTTCACTTAAGCATGTTTTGTAATTGTATGTGTATTTCATATGCAAGTGGATGGAATATGGATGGGTTTGTGTTTGTCAATTACGCAATTGTGATATGTGTATTAGTAACAGTAGAGGTTTTGCTTGATATATAGCTGCGATCATTGGGCCAGTGGTGGTGGGAATTATTGTCATTGGAAATTCGGCTGTGATTTATGGGCTTTGGTTAGCGCATGTTGTCTGGACTTACTACTGTGTAGCAAGGTACGCTTTCCCTTGCACCAATCTCTTTGATTGTATAGTTACCAACATTAATTATAAATGATTTTTCATTCTCTATGCTATGTGCTTCTCTAATTTCAACCTTCCATGACAGAACCAAGAGGCTTGGACTTGTGTTGAAGATTCTAGTGCTGGTATTACTGCCATTGCCTCTTGTCCTTTGGCCTGTCATTGGAGTTGTTGGAAGCCTTTTAGGTGGGATTGGATATGGGTTTTTTCCTCCCCTTCTTGCAACATTTGAGGCTGTCCATGGCGAGAGTGTCACTGACAAGTTCTACCACTGTATTTTTGTATGTTCCCTTTCTCCTTGCTTTTGTTTGTTTCTTTTTTTTGCAAGTAGTGTTTTGGTTAATGTTTCTGTTTAGAGACCATCTAACTGAAAAATTAAGCTCCCAATTGATTGACATTTGACCAATCATATTTTCTTCAAGAGTATTCAACCCATTATGTGTGTGTGTGTGGGTGTTACTTGATATGGATGATAATTTTCCTTGTGGGTCAGTGGGTATATGATAACATAGTTTCATTTATGCCCTTTTTAACTATACTGACGCCGTGACAAATCAATCTCCACTCTTTATATGTCATCATGTTATCTGCACTCTACTATAAGAACATCCAGTGGTACATGGACTTGCATGATTTGTGTTATATACCTGTGCCCAACACATTATTGGCTGTTTAGTCGACTATAATCAGGTCGTAGCAATTCATATAGGTAGCTTACATTTTGTATACTAGGACGGTTGTTGGTCGACAATCAAAGGAAGCTTCACAGTTGTGCATGATTTCACGGATTTTTGCTTTCACTCTTACTTCTCCTACATGGATGAGCTAATTGAGCAGATACCTGCAGATGGAAAGCCCATGGATATAGAGTGAGGAACCTTACTTTTGATAATTTGTTACATATTAAACAAATCTATGTAAATGGAATTTCTGAAGAATTTCACCTTTGCCTTGATAGGTTATCAAAATTGCCAGGCTGTTTGTTGGTGAGTCTGATTGGAGTGCCTGTGGATGTGCCTTTAATTACAGTTGTTGCAATATGGAAAAGCCCATACATGCTGTTTAAAGGATGGAAGAGGCTATTTGAAGATTTGATAGGTAGGGAAGGACCATTCTTGGAAACAGTGTGTGTACCATTTGCTGGTCTGGCCATTATCTTATGGCCTTTGGCAGTTGTGGGAGCCGTGGTAGCTGCTTTCCTCTTCAGCTTCTTTCTGGGACTATATAGTGGTGCCATTGCTTATCAGGTTTACTGATTAGTTGCCTTTCACACCATTTTATTGAGTTTGGGCTATTTTGAAAAGTCTCTGCATGTGGACTTGTTCTTTTTTGTATTGGAATGAAGTTTATCTAAGCAGAGTTATACAAATTTACAGGAAGACTCACTCCACCTGGGACTTGCCTTCATAATTTCTGTGGTTTCACTGTTTGATGAATATGTAAATGATCTACTCCACTTGAGAGAGGGGTCCTGCTTTCCCAGGTACATTATGGATCCCCATCCTTCTTTTAAACTTTATATTAATGATTGCAATTGTTGAAATGTTTTATTGAAGAAAGAGTTGAGTTGGGACAATTTATAGAATTCATCTCGTGACAGCTTAAAACAAGTATTCTTTTCAGTCTTTTAATTTTGATTGTGAGGCATCCCTGTGACAGCCAGGCCGATATACAGTAGAAATATGAGCTCTTGCCCGGAGAGAGAGAATTCTGGTGGCTATGATAAAAATGATTCGAAGAATGGTAGAGAAGCCTTATACAAATCAATACTCATCTTGCAACAATCAAGAACATGGAAGCAGGCAATTCAACGGTATAAACCAATGCTGGTAGGACTCACCAAGATACAATATATCAACAATATTTTATATAAATTCCATTGATTAGAGTTTATGCATGCCACTTTTATGTGAAATACCATTTTTGTGAGTTCTAATGTTACAGGTGTGGGGCTGGCTGTTTAAATCTTTTGAGATAAATGGCAAGATACTTGTCCGTGATGGTCTGATAGATGTCAAGGACATAGAAGAATACATTCTTAAGGGAAGTTGTAAGAAGTTGAGCATCAAACTACCTGCGTGGTCTATATTGCAATGTCTGCTTGCATCAGCAAAATCTAATTCAACTGGGTTGGTGATATGTATGTTTCTGACTTAGATTTTTGTATTCTTTGTTCATTGCTTGACATAGGTTATTTTGAGCTTAATCATGGTTATTCTAATTTTAATCCCATAGCTGATGATGTAGAGTTGACAAGGGAAAATGGACCAAGGGACAAAGTGTTTGAGTGGTTCATTGGGCCATTGTTGGTCATGAAAGAGCAAATAAAGAACCTCCAATTGGACGAGAATGAAGAAATCTGTCTGAGATATCTGTTCATGAAATGCAAAAATGAAACTCCTGAGGAGTGGGATGGCACTGATTTTCCATCCGGAGACTATGTCAAAAGGGCACAGTTGCAAGCCATATTTAGGAGGTGCACTCATTTATTTCACATATGATATTCATAGCATCATGATCTAACATTAACCATTCAATTGCATTAATATTATCTTCTTTTTTTTGGCCAGGCATTAATATTATCTTAACCCAATATATATAGATGGTTCGGATTCGTTTGCATAATTGCTGTTAGTTCAGAATTCAGATCAAAGGCTTGCCACCACCTTCAATTGCAGACGTGTAAATTTTGACAAGCATTTTTGTGTCAGACTGCAGGGGCTTGTAGCTTTCATTTCTCGGATACCAACCTTCAGGCGCCGGTTTAGGAATTTGGTGAAGGCGCTGTACTTAGAAGCGGTTCAGGCTGCTGCTTCAGCCAATCATATAGGAGGAATCTTAAATCCTGGAAAGGGTGGCAATATTGTGATTGGAAGTGAGGATCATAACAGTACATATGACAATGGGGATATAGTATGATCATGAGATTTCTGTATATGCCCTTGCATGCATATACAGAAATAGGTTAGGACTTGTGGGAATAGGTAGCAACTGTTTCCTTTTCTTTTTCCCCTTTTCCTGCGTGTTTGGAGAGAGATTGCCAACTGGGGTTATGTGGAAGACTACTTTGAACACAAGTTTGGATACAGATTTGTAATCAGTGGTCATCAATTGAGACAATGCTAGAATTGCTTTTGACAAAACGATGGTCCTCACGTGTAAACTTTGTGATAATTTGATTCTTGGTACCTAGCTCCTTAGTCCTTACCCTTTTCTTTTCTTGATATTGATGTGGTTGAAAAGTGAACAAAGGGTGCCGGTCATATGTTACATTTCTTATTTCTTAAATAGAGATATCGTGACAAGCCATATATGGATATGCTGTCAAATAATTTTGTAAAAGAGAGAAAATAATCTAGCAATTGAAATTATTCATGATCTAATAATACCCAACAAATTCAATGAGCTTCTGACAAAAAAAAACTCCATGAGCTAAATATCATTAAAAAGAAACATTTCTTCCTTAACTAACTTTTTTTGTTTTGCCAGATAAAAAAAGCAAACTCCTCTTAATTTGTTTTCTCGTAGCAGAACAGAGAGAAAAATCGTATTTCAAATCTGAATTAGATATTGAGACATCAAATGGGCTTAACTTATCCGACAACCAAGTACTGAGCATTTGGAAAATGATATGCCAATCTTCAAATTCCAACATATTTGTTCCAATAAAGAGAATCCATACTGTTTTCACCAAAAAAAAAAAAAAAAGAGAATCCATACTGTCAGTTGAAATTCTACAGCTGGCAATGCTTATATGATGGAAACTAATACGAACTAGTGAACCAAATAAGGGAGCTGTATATAGTAAAAGATCTTGTTAAGATGTTTTTTTGGTTAACCCTTCTGTTTCGGGAACCTCTTAGCCTTAGAGCCTCTAAATGGAGCTTTTTTCTCCACAAAACAAACCGCCATGCCTTATCCCCTCTCTCTCCTGCAGACTCTCTCTCTCTCTCTCTGTCAAACCATTTTCTCATCAATTCTCATTTGCATACTCACTTTGATCGGGTGAATATATCCATATACACAAGCACATAATTTAATTTGTAAGAATCATCATTAGCCAAAGATCCCAAGAGCCTAAGTTGTGTAAGTTTTGCAATCAATCCATTCCCTCAGCAAAGCTTTGATCAAGTTTATAAAGGTAATCAATGTAAAGCTCTTTACATGTCTATGATCAAAGTTCACAAACCCAACAGTAGTACATAGAAAATAACGAAGGTGGCAAGAAATATATATGATTATTGATTGCTACCCAGAAATCCAATTAATCGTATACATATATCTCTCATCCTCATCTTCCCATTCTTGCCTCATCAAGACTATATACAGCTATATTTCTTCGATCATCTGGTGAACAAATTTGGTGATTCTAGCATTATTGTTTCGGGGAAAGATTCGCAATGATGCAGTCTTTTAGCCGTTCTATGAGAGGTCATTCGTTACACGAGCAACTGCCATTTGCAGAGAAACTCTCAGAGGAGCCGGTGACAGCAAAAACAGCTCAAAGCACCGTGACATGCGTGTTCCTTGCGAGTATTGCAACAATGTGGCGAAGGGTGACGATCATATGGTGCAAAAATCTCATGAACCATTCTTTGAGCATCAGGGTCGATAGTTTAGAGGGTGATTTCCATTACACATGCAAAATCGACCTCAAGCCTTGGCACTTTTGGAGCAAAAAAGGGTACAAGGCATTTGAGGTTGAGGGCAATCAAGCGGAGGTCTATTGGGATCTTAGATCGGCCAAATTTGTGAGTGGCCCGGAACCATGCTCTGACTTCTATGTGGCTCTGGTTTGTGATGAGGAGGTTGTGTTGCTTTTGGGTGACTTGAAGAAAAAGGCTTACAAGAGAACCAAATCAAGACCGGCCATTGTTGAGGCCCTCCTATATTACAAGAAAGAAAACGTGTTTGCCAAGAAAAGCTTTGCTACAAGAGTCAAATTTGACGAGAAGAGAAAAGAGCATGACATTGTGGTTGAAAGCTCTACATCTGGTCTCAAAGACCCTGAAATGTGGATTAGCATAGATGGGATTGTATTGGTTCATGTGAAGAACTTGCAGTGGAAATTCAGAGGGAACCAGACTGTGATGGTGAATATGCAGCCTGTGCAAGTGTTTTGGGATGTGCATGATTGGCTCTTCAGCAGCCCGGGCACGGGTCATGGTCTGTTTATATTCAAACCCGGGGCACCGGATTCGGAGAGTGACCACGACAGAGAAGGTGACCATGGAGGTCATGACAGTGACAATAGTAGTGCCTATTATTCCACTCGGAGTCGGAGTAATAATTCAACAGCTTCTGACTTCTGCCTGTTTCTTCATGCCTATAAGATTGAGTGAGTGAGTGAGTGAGAGACTTGAAAAATGGGATATGCATTGTCACAGGTTAATTTAGCACTAGCTAGCAACATAAACAGCATATACATATGATTGTAACTTGTAAATTAAGTTAGTGGCATTCATATATATTTTTATATCTTTGGCTACTCTTAATATATATTCATTTAATGTCAACTGTAAATTATGGATTTGAGTTGGTGTCATCCATTTAATGCTCCTAGGATGCTGATGATGATGATCGATGAGTGGCCTTAATTTGTTAAGGAGGCCATAGCATATACATTTGTAATGTAAAATGGCTTCATATGTGTTTAAAGGAAAAGAAATGAAGCTCTGATGCAGCCATGATCACCTGCTTCAATTCTTGCCAAAACTAACATCATGGTTTTCTGGTTTGGATTACTTCTTTAATTGATTGTTTTTATATTTAGTCCCCCAAAAGTTATAATGAGTGCACATGATTTTTGAACAACATGTAAAAGAGGAAGGAAAAAGAAATTGAGCATTTCTATGTAGATCTCATTCATCCATACTTGTGAACAATTTAATTAATTTGTATCCATAACCAAGCAAAAGGAGTAGGAACCCCATTTGATAAAAGCAAAATTCTTTGCTCCATTCACATCTCACAAACTCATGTTTTTTTTTTTCTGTCTTTTTTTTTTGTATAAATTATTTTTCACACATTTAAAATTGATGTTCAAAAGCGAAGATCAGAAAGAATTCATCTTGATGGAATGTGGTGAAGACCAAATTGGATTCAAGCAAGTTTGAATCTTTTAAACTTTTTAATTCTAACTCAAAGATTGAATCATACTTTTTAAACTTGTCAATTCGAACTCAAAGATCGGATCCAGTTCGGGCGGATTTGAGTTCCATTTAGCTCAACTCAATTGCACGGTGCACCCCTATTTATGATCATTTACAAAATAAAATAAAAAGTTTTTGTTATTATTATGAATCTATTTTTATAAATATAACATCACTCTTGAAAATTCCCTATATACTAAAACAGGGTTCAGTCGCTACTATTCACACTGTTCATAGCCTGTTCATCGTGAAAAGTCGGTTTTGCCCTTCTTGCACCCTTAATTTTCAGTTGGTTGGCTTTTTGAGTTTTGGGGTTTGGTTGGGCCCTTTTTTGTCATTGCATCTCTGTCTGGTTGTTGCCCATATAGTTTCGAA
The DNA here is from genome assembly GCA_003254865.1 of Dryas drummondii. Taxonomy (NCBI): domain Eukaryota; kingdom Viridiplantae; phylum Streptophyta; class Magnoliopsida; order Rosales; family Rosaceae; genus Dryas; species Dryas drummondii. The sequence goes on along the minus strand of QANW01008357.1, from coordinate 1,152,267 downwards.
ATTTTTACCTTTCCTGCCATTGCTCTCTTTCTATACGGTTTGCCCTCACAGCCTTTTTTTTTTTTGATCTATTTGCCATTATGAGAATAGGAGAGATGGGTATGTGCTTTATCGTCATTCACTTTGTCTTGCTTTAGACAGATAGAGAGTGAAAGAGACAGAGAGAGGGTTGTGCGAGAAGGAAAGGAGTTCTGGGTTAGTTTACAGATAGAGAAAGAGACAGAGAGATGAGAGATAGGGTTGTGCGATCTCTCTCTCTCTCACTCCGACACTCCCTCATCTCATCTCAGACTCACTCGATCTCCACACTCTCCAGATTCACTCGATCTCCAGTCTCCACCGCCGGGTCCCTCCACCTCCAGACACCACCGCACTTCATCAGAGAGTCCAACGACACCACACCAGTACTCAAAGCCCATTTTGGTCATTTATTTTTCCATTCTCTCTCTTTCCGGTCTCATCCTACACACATCGATCTGGTCTGCCTCTCTCTATCTGCTCTCATTCTTTTCTGACCAGACACATCGATCTGGTCTTCTTCTGATTACATTTTGGGTTGTTGAGGAACTCAATCCGATCGACTGTTCGCGCAGCGAAGGTGAGCCACATATTTTTATTTGATTTTTTTTTT